>JAOTIX010000111.1:7468060-7486571 GCA_027123715.1 Gaidropsarus macrophthalmus
TGTGTGTGTGTGTGTGTGTGTGTGTGTGTGTGTGTGTGTGTGTGTGTGTGTGTGTGTGTCTAATTCTAATTGCTTGCAATATTAATGATATTCTCAAGTGGATTGTCTGTAATAGAATATAATGTGACCTATCTCCAAATCAAAGCCCGTCTCGTCCTGCTGTAATTAGGGTAAGCTAAAGATGTACTCCTCTCCATTTCCCTCTCTGTCTTGTCTTCAAGATAATAAGGGAATGTAAAAAGGAGGCAAAATACTAAATCTGCAACCAAGACTTCAAAATCGATCCTCTTCCTGGAAAGAAGTGTGCATCACCTCCAGATTCAAACCGTCCTCCATCTTGTGGAGAACATGCAACAAACTGACCTTATATTCATTCTGCATCCTCTATGTTGTAGAAAATAAGAGGCCATGTCTCCACTCTGACTAAAGCCACAGCAATGGAGCTACCGGTACATGACGTTTGGCTGTTGGTTTATATAGGCATACAAGTTGAAAACTCAGAAGTAGAGCTAAAGCCATGGGATTTCCCACCCTATTAACCAACTCTATTTATATCTGTATGCCCTACTGTGGAAAAGACTCCTTTCAATGGAAAATGGCAAGTCTAATAAAAAGGATATGCCTTGGTTCTAAGCCAATAGTGTAAAGGAATGTATGCATTTCATCATGCACTACACACTAGTGTTAACTAGGGTGCTCTAGTGTCGGTTCGGTATGCAGTTTTCAATTGCCATTTTTATTCAAATTGGGTTTTACACCTAAGCAATTATTAATTGTATATGGAAGACCTCGTCTGGAGTTAAGATTTACTACGGGGTAGCATCGAGACAGGAACTAATTTAGCTAACAGGCAGTGGCGCGGTTGATATATTGCAGTAGGGAGAGCTGAGCAAAAGTTGCTGAAGGCTGCAATGGCAACAGGGACTACAGACTGGAGTCATTCACAAATGGTTTCACCGACTGGTTTTACAACTTGACATGGTTGATATGAATTGTTCAGGATCTTTTGTGCACCAATGCATGATTTATGTTTAAAGGCCTAAAACACTATATAGCTATAATGGTTTGGTGACAGGATTACTTTATTTTATGTACATTTTGTTCAAACACTTTAATTATTTTCCTCAGTTCTAGCAAAACCAACATAACGCATAATGCAAACCATCAGTCCAAGAGAATCATGTACATTTCCAGGTTCGATAGGTTTCTGGTCTGAAGGGTCATTGGTTCAACAATGATTTGGTCCGGTGGCTCGCTGGTCCAGGGCCCAGTTTCCCGAAAGCATATAGCCTACGTTGTTTGTAAAATTAGTCGTACGAGCATGACAAACTTTAAGAACCACGCAGGCCAACAATGCTTTCGGGAAACTGGGCCCAGGTGAGATAGGTTTCTGGTCCAGGGCAGGGCAACTGTTGTGGATTAATTCATAAATATCCAAGAGTACACAACTCCATAGAGACAGTTGCAAAAAAGTTCTGAAGATCAGGAGGGATTCTGTAATGTAAGATAACAAGATAACAAATCAAGTGCTCAACTGCATGTCCAGCTTGAAAGTGGTGGACCAGGAAAGACCCTTGTACCAGACCCGGGACCTCAGACCAGGGACCCTTCTCCAGACCAGGGACCTCATATCACACTAACCCTATCCCCATATGGACAGCTAGATCCTCAGTTCTTTTAGATCTCTACCCCCAGATGGTGGACACTCTAACCATCTGACCGTACGACTCAAGATGACAGAGCATGATACTACTAGGGTTGGCCTAGCTCCTCCTAGAGAGGGCGCTGGCCAACCAAACACTACTTCAAGTTGCCAGCTTCTATGGTGTTTGCCAGGGTTCCTAGAGTACTGAGCAGATCAAACAAATGAGCATACCGTCGGCAATTGGGCCCCCATAAATCAGGTCAGTCATAAGACAGATAAAAATCAGTCGTATCAGCATAGGACCCTTTTTCTGAAAAAGGGTCCTATGTTCCCCTATCTATATAGCAATCTATCAATCTTTACGGTAGATTGATAGCAATCTATCAATCTTAACGGTAGACTCTCAGCATGGCCAGCAGGCCTACCGTCGCATGGCCCACCTTAACTCAAGCTGCCCAAAACTCAAATTTGCACAGCAGCTAATTTCTGGTGACTGTGCAGTTCATTTTTTTGCCTTTGGTTAGTGTTTTGTTTTTTAAAAGGGTCCTATGTTCCCCAGTATCATACAAAGAGGGGAACATGGGACCCGGGGAACCCGGGAGACACACTCCCATCTGTGATAAGAGACTGCAGCAGTTTCTACTGCTCGACAAACAAAGGTAGCTTCAGAGATGACCGGCCACACCTAACTGACTTTTGGCCTTTTGGGAGCAGTCTATTTGTTGACACACCCTGCCTGAGTCTACTTTAGGCATGTACAGGTAGTGTAAAGATCAAAACTTCCTTAGTAGTTTGTGCATATCAGACCAAAAATACCAGTTTAATGGGTCCTTCAATTGATGTTCCATCTTGTACGCTTTATATCAAAGTCTTAGTCTTTTGAAGTAAAACAGGACATAAAGATGGGACTTAAAGATGAAAAGATATGATTTAATTATTACTGGCCGTACCAAAGTATTTTAGGTCCCAATGCTACTACAATCATTTGTAATGTAATCCACTGTCTGCTGGGACTTGAAGACACAAACAGTGGGGTCACAAAATGTTTATGTAGTGAAGGAAAAAGCAACAGGAGGAATTGTTGAAAAAATGCCGAAGTGATGGCAGTGAAGTGTGGTTGTGGAGGCGGGAAGATGCTGTCATTGTGGTGATACATTTTAGTGTTCGGCAGGAGGAACAGGCATGGCATCTTGGACTGTGCATTGTAACCGAGGCTATGAAACAATAGTATCCTTCCCATTGCAGACAGCAACATTATTATATTGTCTTAACATTATAAAGCTATAATATAACACACGGATCGCAATACCCGGGCTCTATTTAGGAATTAGATGTGAAAAACATACAAATCTGACTGGAGTGAGTATCACAACCGCCTCTTTGCTGGTGCCTACGCTGCAGGCTACGACATGAGAAAGGGGGGCTATTGAAGCATCACCATGGCAATTCAGTGACGTCTATTCCCCTTGCTCTAATTGGAGGAAACCCCGTGGCCCCAGCTGCAGCCTACTGGTCTTTCAAACTATCCTTAAAGGCACCGCCTCTTTCCCCCGCGCAAAAATTCTATTGGTTAATACCTAAAGGCTTAAATGCCTATCAAGTCACATACGGGTTTGTGATTGGATTGAGAATTGCTAATTGAAACAGCCCCTTTAGCATGTTCAGTTGAAATTTACTGCTTCTGCTGTTCGTTGCCTTTCTGACCAATCCCTCAAATCGGATCAATTTTGTGGAGCAAATTTGGACCGCAGTAGGTTATAGTCTTTAAGTTCATAGTTATTTTCTGTATATATAGAATTATTCTTGCCTATTTTTCTCGTTCATGCGATCGAATATTGAATGCGATGTGTTGATATAAGTAGCAGTAAGGACACACTTTGATTGAAAGGAGTGGCCCTTGCAGCTAGGCTAACGGTAGCTTGAGATCTATACCGTTATTTGATCGCTACGTGATCAAATAACGTTATTTGCGGTGGGGCTGATTTGCGAATTGCTTCGACATTTCTCATCTTCTCTTTAATATCGGACACATCGGACGTATATATTTTGGTGATCTGCGATGAAAAATTGTAGTGTGCGTAACGGTCCGCCTGGACTACGTGGTTTCGTTCACTACGCACTGGGTGGCGAGTTCTTCACCGTGAGCTCTCGCAGGCAGTCATCTAGTTAAATTACTTTACTTAAATCACTACCAGGTCAAATCTAGACTTTATTTTCCCTCCGCTTCAATCTAGACGGCATCAGTCTTATTATTTGAATGCAGAATCGAGTCACTGTGTGTTTGAATTCTTGTTAATGACACATTTTACACTCCGCAGGTTCGACGTGTCTGTGGAGAACGACGCTTCGGTCGATCTCATTGTTCTAGACCTTCACACTCCTGGACTTGTAGTTCTCTTTGTCCCAACTCTGCAACACCAATATATAAACTATGGATAAATCGGATCTCATTCAGAAGGCCAAATTGGCGGAGCAGGCCGAGCGTTACGACGACATGGCGGCGGCGATGAAGGAGGTCACGGAGAAGGGAGGAGAGCTGTCAAACGAGGAGAGGAACCTGCTATCCGTGGCTTACAAAAACGTGATCGGGGCAAGACGGTCGGCATGGAGGGTCATCTCCAGCATAGGGCAGAAGACGGATGGAACAGATAAGAAGCTTCAGATGATCACTGAATATCGGGAGAAAGTGGAATGCGAGCTCCGGGATATCTGCAACGACGTATTGGTAAAAGAATATCCGTATTGTCTTTTTTGCTGATAATGTTACAATTATATCTTAATTATATCTAATGTACTAAATCAGCTAAATATGTTGCTGTGCGCTGAGTATATCATCTACATGACATCAGCGACTACCGTAATGTTGCGGCTCAGTAGTCATTGCGTCACTGTCAGATATAATATACAATATATTTAATATATTGTGTTACACTATCATTTACAATCTGGTGCCATTCCAAATCCAATCGTGCGTTATGGTGGTTAAAATATGTGAAAAACCTTTTCACATTTTCGATCTGTTGCCATTTTTATTAAACGATTGCCTTTGGTCAGAGCCTTACTATGGGTAGGGGGTAACATTTGGGAGATAGATCAGTTTACTAATAGATCAGTAAACATATGAACGTATTCGGTAGACACAATACAGATAAATATCTGCATATCTTGTAAATTGCACATTCCCGACGGAAGAAAATGCATTATTCAGTCATCCCACCGTTTCTGCCTCTATGGAATATGCAAGTGGAACAATGGGCCAAGCCCTTGTATGCCCGTCCAATGGTCATTGTTCAAATGAGTAGCTGCCAGCAAGGTGTGTCAGTGTGGATTGAGACTTGTCCTTCCTATTCTCTGTATGAACTGATAACGGCTCTTCCCTAGCTGGCCCAAGGAGCGGTATTGTGCCTGGCCATGTATAGTCCATCTCAACTCTGCATAGAGCCCCCCCCCTCCTCCTTCTGTCCACCTTTGTACATTGTATTGTATTATATTGTATTGTACTGTAGCACTTGGATTGTACTGTAGCACTTCACTATGCAGCAACGATCACTGATGCAACACGGGGAAGGGGTTAACCTAGCGATTGCTGTACTTGCACTTGGTTCTTTGGACATCTCTACTGTACCGACACCGATATATTGTTCCACTTCCTATGTTACGACAAATGTACTTATTTTATTGTATATATTGTGTTGTATTGTAAGTCGCTTTGGATAAAAGCGTCTGCGAAATGCCCTAAATGTAAATGTATAGTGGTCAGTGAGAATATCCTCATGCAGAGAGCAATCGTTTGACACATGCAGAGAGCAATCGTTTGACACACCCAGTCCCCCGGAACACCCACCTCGCTTTCCGAAATGTATTCAAATTTAAATGGCTGCATTTTTAACATGTAGGTGTTGAATTTATGTGGTTATACTGAGCTACAGTGGATTATATGGCGTCAGTTGGTAGGGATATACCAATGCATTTTAATTTACTCATGAGGTATTACTAAATGGGAGAGGCGGCTGAGGGAGTGCAAGTGAGTTTCGAGTATGTAACCATGTATATTTGCGACGTTGGCGGTGAATGAGGGTGTGGGTGGGCGTGTCAGGTCTCAATTCCCTTGTCATCTCCGACCACGAACCAGAGCACAGACCGCAGAGTTTGCAAGTGTCCACCGTTCAGTCTCTAGTTTATATAAGATTATCCCGATGCCACCTTACCTTTCCCCTGCTACATTAGTCATTTCTCCAACAGCGTGAGCTCTGAACAGTAAATGTAGGCCTGTATTCAATGTCAAATTGTCCCATGGAAACTGTTGCCTGGTTCCAGGTAATTTGAGGCTAGGTTTCTTTTTTCTTTTATTAACTGTCTGCTTATGTGCAACCTTGGCAAGATGCATTTCAAAGTCAAATGCTGCCTGGGTTGTCATGGAGAGCCTGCATGTTTATGACTGGGTAGGGTTGTGCAAGCTCTGTATAATAAAGAGATCATTGGAGAGTGGTAGATGTCTTCACATTGGGCAATTACTTTCTTCGTAATTGACATGAAAGTGAAGCATCAGACATGTTTTCCCTTTATGTACCCACAGTTTTGGTACGTGCAGGTTTTGAAACCTGAGCTCTGTGTGACTGCACCATGGAGAAGGCAGCTCTTCTGCTAGCCTATTGTGCAGTGCATGATGCGAGACAGGAATGCTTGGCGCTTGAGACATGTGCATGTTGGGGCTGAGCTAATCTTTGTGTCAGTAAATGGCTGGGGAGTGGCCGTTGGGATCAAGGATCTGTTGGAGATCGGGATCGGGACGACATTCGGCGCGTTCATGTGTCGTGCACGGTCGTGCATCGTGTACTGTACATGGGGTAACGAGAAGCGATAACAACTCACAACTTGGTCGCAAGAAAATCAAACCTGTTTGAAATTCTGGTCGCCCCTCGTGAGGGGATTGCATCAGATTATCGTGCCCTATAGTGTGAGAACATGAATCGGGAGTTGCGACCTTTTAAACCCTGCGATCTAGTCGTACAGTTTGAGCTGGAGCTGAGTCAAACGATTGAAAATATACAAGTGTCTGCCCAGCTTAAGGGGTTAGGAGGCTATAGCTTACTTAAATGTGCCTGATCCCCTTTTGTTTGTTACTTTTTTTCATGTAATATTAGGTTTTTGTTTACGGTTCTTCAGCCCGTTTTAAAGCCAACAGCATAATTTTGTGCCAGATTTCCTACCATTGATACTAACTAGAGTTGCAGTTGCAGTTAAAATCTACATAAAAACATTGTATGTAAAGTAGTCTTTTGAGAGAGGTTGAAAGGATTTAAAAGCAGTTATACTTGGGTTTGTCAGTAGCGAGAAATGACCATAGCTGCCTCTAAGACCATATCATGGTGCTAATAGTTTGGAATCTGGGACAGAAGCTTGTCATGGGCACACAGGAGGCCTGGCCCCATTCAGAAGGCTTCAGGCTGCCTATAAAATGATGCAAAATGCTTCCGCTGTTTGATGCTATGCAATTGGCTTCCTGATGTGGAGGAATGGTGCACAATCATCTTCAAGGAGTAGAGCAGTGCTCTCTTGTGGACAGTGATTGTCATGTTTTGCTGTTGATCAGGAAATGTATGCCATTGATTTCACTTTTGGAAAATGTTCATGCCCCTCATGTTTAAATGCATCTTTGTTTTTCCTTTTTCCCACAGGGACTGCTCGACAATTTTTTAATTGAGAACTCTACAAACCCTGAGAGCAAAGTCTTCTACCTTAAAATGAAGGGAGACTATTATAGATACCTCGCTGAAGTTGCCAGTGGAGATGGCAAGACAAGTGAGTACTTGATTTTATCTTACCCATCACAATCCTGCTTAAAGTCCCTCTAGAAGTCTCCATTTAATGTAATCAAAAGGAAAACACTCTGTTCTGACCTAACAGCACTCTGTTTGAGTAATGTAGAGTCTGTACTGGACAAGATCAAATGTAATGTAATTCAAAATGGGTTTCTGATGTTAAAGTGCAGGATCATGGAGCCTGTACTTGGCATTTCACACATTCATATGTCTACACAATACTGAACATGTTATGGCAAGCTGTGGACCCTGACTTTTGGATGAACAAGCCTGACCCTTTACCTTTTTTAACCCTTTAAACCTGAAACCTTTAATTAAATAGTACCGGTAACATTCAGAAATTCGTAGCCTACTGTAAATGCTTTTTTATGAACAGTTGCCAACCATTTTCTAACCGCGCTTTGACCTAATCAGGGAGGCAGCCTATCCCAGCTGATCGCTATCAGCTGCGCTTTCGGTGGCGTTTGATTTGCCTTTCAGTCGGAACTGCATGTACAACTTGGCCGTCTGCTCTCTGTGTGTTCAGTTCACCCATTCTACACGTTTGGGCGGACTTACGCGCAGCAGCTGTATTTCCTTCTTTGACAGCCAGATCGATCGCCTTTAACTTGAAAGCTGCATCATATGCATTTCCTCGCGTGTTTTCAATGATGACGGTGTGTGTGTGTGTGTGTGTGTGCGTGTGTGCGTGTGCGTGTGTGTGTGTGTGTGCAATATGACTGACCTGAAGAATGTTCTGTGTGCATTTGATTGGTCCACTGTGTCCTGTTCGGTAATTCAATTTGTCTGATGTGCAGGTTAGGAAATTACTACATGACACCACAGGTTTTTATTTGAAAGAAAGAACGTAGCCTACGTTTGTATGTTGGTAATTTATATTCACAATACTTCAATACACAATACAATACTAAAATATAATATGATTGTATTGCATTTGGTCGGTCTTAACACAAGTTTACAACCGGCATGTCGGTCGGACTAAAAGGGAAAAAAATTATATTTGGGTCGGTCCTAAATTGACAGGGTCGTCGGGTTACGGCAAACAAAAATATTTTAAAGGATGGCCTTACTAGTTTAGCCATTTCAAATGTGTTTAGTCTTGCGTTTTCTTTCAGTGTCCTTGCTCCACTGAATGATGATTTCTTTCTTCCAGAAATCATAGAAGACTCTCAGGTTGCCTACAAGCTCGCATTTGATATCAGCGAGAAGGAGATGGACTCCACACACCCCATCCGCTTGGGCCTGGCCCTCAACTTCTCTGTCTTCTACTACGAGATCCTCAACTCTCCAGAGAGAGCCTGCGAGCTGGCTAAGAGAGTCAGCAGCCCTTGCTTTTTAACTTTGAATTATTTCCCTCGTAAATCTGTTGGATTGGCTGATTGCTGACAGTCTTTGGTCTTTGGTTTAAGTGATGGCCCTTGTCCTTTTCTTTTCTCTCCCTTTTTTTCCTGGCAGGCATTTGATGATGCCATCGCTGAGCTGGACAAGCTGAATGAAGAGTCGTACAAGGACAGCACTCTGATCATGCAGCTCCTGAGAGACAATCTGACAGTGAGTTTTCTTCTCCTTTGGTAATGGTGTGGTCACATGACACATGGCCGTCACAAGGCCCTCTTGGAACAAAAGACAATGGTTCCTCTAGAAACTGCAGAGACTGGTGGCAGACGCACTGTTGCATCTTGTAAAGAAAATCCATAAATTTTGCTTCTTAAATGCAGCCACTGCAGTAGGGGGTCCACTTTACACAGTAGTGCCTCGTACTTTGCGAATGGCTCAACAATTGTCCATGTCTCCCCAGTTATGGACGTCGGACAACACCGCTGATGAGGGAGAGGGCGGTGAAGCAGGAGACGCCGGCGAGACCGAGAACTAAGAAAACCAACCCTTCATGTCTGCTTTATTTCCTAAAACAAAAAGCAACAAAAAAAAGAAACTTTCTACACATCCTTCATTCCTTCTTGCTCCAATTAAAAACATTCTTGCATTGAACCCATTATTGAAATGAGCTGTGTGGGGAAATTTGAGGGTGGGATGGGAGGGGTACACAGAAAAAAAGTGGCTGCTGTAGAGTAATGGCTTTACTTTGCATCAAAATCCCAGGATCAAGTAGAGGGCAAGCAAAACACTCCATTGGGGTCTCTAGTTTAACAACTAGACATTTTTAAGATCATTCAACTTTGGAGTCTTCATTTTCAATCAAATTTAGTTTTCAATAGAATTTAAAACTTGTTAGATTCAAGAACATTTCGTCATTTCCGCCACCCACTCCCCTCCCCTTTCTATGTTTTAGTGTGTCTGTCTCTACACAGTTCTGTGGTACGGCTACTGCTGCTGAAAGTCCATTTTGAAGTTTCCCGCGTTCCACACCGCCAGGGAGAGCCAGTATAATGTTCAAATGTTCAAATGTTCTGACTTTAACTATACCGCCAGATGGTGCCAATCGGTCGAACGCTCACATTTTGTCCTAGTTCTTAAGCAACGGTCTCACTTAAGCATGCCCAACTTGGTGGGGAATGGTGGGGGCTTTGTCCTGACAGGGACCTATTAATGGGAAAAACAGTTCTGCCATGCATGCAATTTTCAATGACACTGGAATGGAATAAGAAAAAAATGCTATAATGCACACAAAGTCCAATGGTCAAGTTGGGAGCTTGTCAGGGCAGGTTTGTACACATCTTAAAGAGGGGTGGTTGGTTAGTTCAGTGATTGTTAAGAGATTTGGACCACTATTGTGTTTTGCTAATCATCGATTGTAGTCCCCAAAAAGCCTTGTGGAACAGTTTGATGCCCTATGTATCAGCTATGTAACATGAATAAAACATTTTATAAACCCATATTTGTGTCCTTGACTTTCATGATGCAGCTTGTAGTATAATGTGTTTTGCGTGGTAAGTGTGGGGGAAAAAAAATACAAAGTTGTCATCGAATACTTAAAGCAACAAGTTTCCTCCAACTTGGCATAACAACTTTTTCAAGACGGTGTAATTGAGAAAGCTATCGTGTTGAATTTGCAACCGTACTGCAATGTGCCATAAATAAGCACTATTAATAAGGAATATAAATTGACTTCAGTGGATGGCCACGTGACGGGAGGCTGACGCCAAACATAATTATATCCTAAATATTGTGAACGTGTATGCATGTAAATAAATATCAAGATATATGCTAAGGGTTACAAACCAACGGCTGGAAAGTCATACAATTTTGATCAATAAGAAAAACTGCATTTTTATATTAAAAGAATTGTATATGAAAAGATGCCATTCGTCAATAACCGCATCTGACGGTTGACGTTGACGTGAGGAGCTGATGACGTCACATTGCAGTTCTTCCGGGTTGACGCAGCTAACTGTCATTTCCCGTGTTGTCGTTACACTGTAATTGCTAGAAATAGCACGATAGGATTAAGAATTACAGCTTTGTTTTTATTTTTACAATGAGGCATATATGGTTCTTTGTATGCGTTGTTCCTTACTGGGTCAACTGTGCAGTTAAACCGACTACTGCTGCGGAAAAGAGTTACGAAGACGAGCCAGAGATTGGTAAGTTACGTTAGCTCAGTCAACCCCTTTCAATGTAAACATAACGGTATGGAATGAAATGGGAATTTCATTGATCCTATCTTTGAGTATGTTGTGTATAATTGAATGATACTTCCCTTGCAAGCGAGCTATTCATTCTTTTAGTACGTTAGCAGATTAAAACTACCGTGTGAATAAGTACTGTACATGTTACTGTGATGTGGATGTTTAGCAGACACTTCATATTGTTAACATGGGCTAAATATTTGTGTATTCTTTCAGAGTCCCTGAGCTCGATCTTATCAGACTTTGAGGTGCTCCCATGGACGGGCCTCCAGCTCCATTCTGTTCGTAAAAGAGACGCACACGCCCAGTCCCACCTGGAGCGACTTGTCACCTTCAAAGCCTTGCAAAGGTATTGGAACAACATGATCCATGACCACCAATGTCTCTTGCACAAATGTGTGTTTGTATAAGAAAAATATGTATTTCTATTACTGATATCCGAGTGCAAAAATGGTGAATACCGGTATTTCTTTTTTTTCGTTATAGTGTCAACAAGACATGAGAAATACTATAACTCTCATTCAATCATTACACCACAATACTTAATTGTTTTCTATGTTTTTGTCTTCTATCTTTCTTTTTTGAATTCTTTTTTAGGAATTTCAAGCTGTATTTGACAACAAACACAGACCTATTCACAGAGAACTTTAAGGCTGTGTTTGTTGACGAACAAGGAACAGAGGAGAATTACGATGTCCAGCTACAGAACTACTTTACTGGACATGTTGTTGGTGGGTAGCAGCAAGAGAGGCCTAAACTGTCCGTTTTTGTAATGTCGCCATATCATTATGTATTTTCTTTTCAGGGGAGGACAATTCACGTGTGCAGGCACACATTGATGGGGATGAGTTCTCGGCCCACATTCTGACTGATGAAGCCGAGTACAATGTGGAGGTACGGGGTTTTCAACTCTACAGATCACTACCCCAACATGTGACTGAACCTTTTCTCTAGGCCCATCTGCCTGGTCAGATGATGATTACTAGGCCTTTTTAGTTGTCTGTGTTGCACTGTAGTCTGCTCCTGGACTATTTCAGTACTTGTTACGCAAACGATTAGGTTCCAGATGTCTGTTTATCCAAACACAACAGCACCATGGCTACTGAAACCACAGAGGAAAGACCTGTGGTTGAGTCCAACCATCTCAGCACGTTTTTTCTTTCCATTCCTTCCAAGCCCTTTTCTCCTCCACTTCATGATTGAAACTATTCCTTCTTCCACACCAAGCGATTTCTCTGTATCCCTCAAGGCATTGTCCGACCCAGCTCTTGAATGATGTCCACCCCCTGCCCTTATATTCCCCCACCCAGCCCCTGTGGAGGTTTACCCATTCTCCACAGGACGGCCGGGTGCTGGTCTATCGCTCGGAGGACATCAAGAACCTCAGCCGCATTGCCTCACCCAAGGTGTGTGGCTACGTCCACGCAGACTCCAAGGAGCTGCTGCCGGAGGGCGCTCTGAGGCGCTGGGGTCCACCAGAGGACGGTACGTACGTCTCTCTTGGGTCTTCGTCTGACGACCAGTCTTCCGTCTCCAGATGACCGATTTAGGTCCGATGTGGGTCTCCCTTCTCCGTCTGCCTACCGCTGACCGTGTGCTGTTCCCCGCGCAGAGCCGCTGCTGCATCGACAGAAGAGGCAGACCCACAACCACAAGAAGAACACATGTCCTCTGCTGCTGGTGGCTGACTACCGCTTCTTCCAGCACATGGGCCGCAACGAGGAGAGCATCACGCTCAACTACCTGGTAAGGGACTACGATCTCCATCCGGCCATGTCATTTGGACTCATGCAGAACATGAGCGGGAAACCCGATGAGTTGTGGAGGTTTTGTATTGATTGTTGTGTTGGTGCATCGTATCAGAAACAGGTTGATACATTTGTCCTCCACAAATCTAGATCTTTGTGTGTGGAGTCTGCAATGTGCTCAACATTAGGATAAAAAAAAGTACAAAAACATTAACTTGTGCAGTTATGTTTTTTTCACATTGCTGTCTTGAGTACAATGATCAAAATCGGTGGGCTTTTTTCCACACCAGATCGAGCTGATTGATCGCGTGGATGACATCTACAGAAACACCACTTGGAACGATGAGTTCAAAGGCTATGGTGTTCAGATCCAGCAGGTCTGTGGCTATTGGTTTTTACTTTCCATATATCGTACCTGCAGGATCAAGATTGACATGAGCTCCATTTTTGTGGCCTTTTAGCTCCCTACCTCACTGCTTGCCTCAGCCCTCCCCTTACATTGTGTGGCCTTCAAAGATGGACTACTACCATAACACTGTCCTTTCTATTGAATCTCAGAACCCCATTTTTTGAGCAGTCACTGAGAGCTTTTGTGTGCGCCTCTCGTGGGGTATTTTAATTTGTTCCACAGGCTTTGGGAATCAATGGTGGGCCCTATTTGTGCATGCTATGAACCAGGGCCTCTGTCACCAAAAAGATAATCATCCATTTAGTTGTCTGTGCGTGATTCATCCAGTCCCTCTGGCCCTTTACATGAGTAACAGAGCATATGTTGTTACAGTTTAGACACTTACACCACACCTTTCTCATAAACTGTATCTGTCATTCGTTTTAAATAATCTCGAAAATGCTGAAGATTCTGTAATAAAACACAATGTGATTATTACCAACTCTTAGAATATGATATAAAGTGATCACAAATCAATAAATGAAACCTTGATTTATTCTTGTATTCATGTTGGGGATTTTCATATCATTCGATTTCATTCCATGATAGCCTCTTATCCATCACATTTAGTTTTGAAATTAATATTTTTCTCTGCAAAATGACCACATTTCGACTCCATTCTAACAGGACAACCCACTAATCAGTCAATGCGTTTGATGTTCTCAGATTATAATCAACAAGAAGGCCACCGGACCACCAAGCGACCATAAGGGTGGTCCCTGGGTTCACTACAACATGAAGGGCAGCCCAACGGAAGGCAAGGATGTCTGGGATGTCAAGAAGCTGCTGGAGGTACGGGCACATTGAGACAGGGAAAGGCCATGGAAAGGATATTATTGCCATGACCTGATGGACAGGAAGAAAAACGGAGCTGGTTTGAACCGTTGTGGTGATCTGTAGATCTAAAATGGTGTAACTCAAATTGACAATGCTATCTCCATCGTGTGCTCCAGCAATTCAGCTCCGACATAGCGGACAATGCCTCCAGCGTGTGCCTGGCCCACCTCTTCACCTACCAGGACTTTGATGAGGGGACCCTGGGCTTGGCTTACGTGGCCCCATCCAAAGCCCAGGCCCTGGGAGGTCTTTGCCCTCGACGTAAGGACCCAGCCCTCGCCGGAATGGCTCAATTAGTGCTGTCCATTTTTTAGTAGTCATGTATGATGATATACCACCTTGACAGCGATGACAGCCTCACAGTTGTCATCGTGTTTGTGATCCATCATTTCAACTGTTACAATATAATAATGAACTCCTCTTGCCTTTCTTTATTTTTTCACAGCCTATTACCCGTCTCGGTCAGCGACAAAGCCAAGCTACCTCAATACGGGGCTCACCAGCACCATGAACTTCGGGAAAACCATCCTCACCAAGGTGTGTTGAATCTACGGGCCTTTCTCCCTTATCAATTCACTCAGAATCCATAACCAATTGCTCCAACCTTGCATACTTGCTGTGTATGGCTAGCATTTCATTTGCCATTATTGTTGGTGTACAGGCCTATAGTGTTCGGCAAGTGAATGACTCTGGATGATGGTTGCTGTAGTGTGGTGGCGGACGATACGATTCTGGAGAACACGAGTAGATCCATGGTGACACACAGAGATGTGCCATACCACCCTGGTGTCTGTGTGCACGGCAGGAGGCAGACTTGGTGACCACCCATGAGCTGGGCCACAACTTTGGCGCTGAGCACGACCCCGACAACCTCCTGGAATGCGCCCCGTCAGACGACCACGGGGGGAAGTTCATCATGTACCCCATTGCTGTGAGCGGGGACCAGATCAACAACAAGGTGCGCACCCGTTTAATATCCATGCGTTGTGCATTTCAAAATCTGCGTTTTTGTCTTTATTCTTGAATAAACCGTTTTAAGCTATGATTGGTCAAATGTTTTTCTAATCCTTTACTAATAGACTGTAAATGAATGTAAATGAATGTAATGAAATGTGCTCAGATAACCTTTACAACATTTGTATGGGTGGATACACATAAGGGTAATATGAGGAATTATTCTTTATTGCCTCAAGTGGACCTTCTTTTCTATTCTTTTCTTTTTTGAAATGAAGGAACACGACTAGCCTTCTCTTTTCACGTTGTTCATTTGCAAATGTTTCAACACAAGCCTCTCTGCTCTCGTCCCCCTCGACCACGCCAAGCACTTCTCCAAGTGCAGCAAGATTTCCATCGGGAAGACGCTGAGCTTCAAGGCTCCCGAGTGCTTCAAGAAGCGCAACAGCAAGGTGTGTGGCAACTCCCGCGTGGAGGAGGGCGAGGACTGCGACCCGGGGCTACTGCACCTCAGCGACGACCTCTGCTGCACCGGCGAGTGCAAGTTCAGGCCTGGCTCGCAGTGCAGGTACAGCGCATCAGATGCACCCGCTCACCTGCTCCTGGAGGAGCACCAGCTTGTGTCTGTGACGAGGTGGCTAGATTTCAGACCCTCTGGTGTCTCTTCTCCCCCCTCAGTGACCGGAACAGCCCTTGCTGTAAGACATGCAAGTTTGAGCAGGCGGGAAAGAGGTGCCAGGAGGCCATCAGTGCAACCTGTAAGGGCACATCGAGTTGCACAGGTGAGCGCCCCCTGCTGGTGATATTGCGGTAAATTCCATGTGCTATAGCTTCTACTGTTCGGCTGCATTTACAATGACAGGCCAGCCTCAAATACTATATATATAAATAATTTAAGTAAGTAAGTATCAATAGGCGTTTATTCAAATTATGTTGAAGTATATACTGTATATATGAATACATTTTTTATTTCATTGAATACATATGATGTGTTTTGAACATAGCTGTTGCTTATTTGCATTGCACTTTATTTATCTAATGTAACATTTTTTACTTGGGTCGACCTGTTAAAGGGGAAGTGAAGCCACTGTTTCAGCTGCAATCCATTGCTGAGGTTCAAATATATGCGTATATATTCTAGGAAGAAAGGAAGGAGAGGGCCATGTGGTCACCATGGTCACGCGCCACGGCAACAGTGCATGACCTTTTCAGTTCCGTCGTTGGTCACTTTGACAAAAAGAATGCCAACCGTGTTGTGAGCATAATAGAGCGTTCACAAACTGCTTAGCGGAGACTGACAAAAAGGCTTTTACACTTGTTTTCACAAAATTACGGTCTTATGACAAAGAAAAGTGTTTTTTTTTTTTATGTTACAGTTTCAACAAAATTATATTTTCAGTGTGTCGGCCAACAAATGTAACCCAGTTTAACCTTGCCTGGTGTCTTTGACGCTAGTGCAGCGTCCAATCCTGAGCCACGCCGTGACCATGTGACTGCTTGACCTCATTGTTTTAAAGGCAACAGCAGTGCTTGTCCTCCCCCGGCAAGCGCCAGTGACAACACCACGTGCGTGGACATGGGCCTGTGTCTCGCCGGAGATTGCAACCCGTTCTGCGAGGCCACGCAGAACCTACAGTCGTGTGCGTGCAACGGTAAGCTAGAGGGGGGCCCTTTGTAAGTCTAATTTAGGATTACCAGCGATACTGGAGGAGGTGGGCTGTGTTTTGTCCTAAACTCCTTTCTTTACCTTTAATCAAACAGTTCCTTTCTCCACTTGTGGCTGAATGGGCCTTGTTCAACTAGCGGCCATCTTGGCTCACACCCAGCAAGCCTTTTAGAACCAAGATGAAGATGTGAACATGTTTTTCTGAACCTGTGGCTAAATCAGCATCACAGTAGGGTCTGGATGTAATGTGTTAAACCCCCCACCACTCCTCCCAGAAACGGAGAACTCGTGTAAAGTGTGCTGCCGGGGCAGAGATGGCACCTGTTCGCCTTTCACGCACCCCGATGAGAGCTTCCTCTACCTGCGTAAGGGCAAACCCTGCACCGTGGGCTACTGTGACGGCAGCGTGAGTAACATGAACCCCCTGGGTTGCCGAGCCGACCGCCACATCAATACAACACCGTGACTCTGTTTTGCGTTTGGGGTGATCGATGCGTTGTTGTGTCTGTATGACCTGACAGGGGAAGTGCATGAAGCAGGTGCAGGATGTGATCGAAAGGCTGTGGGATTTCATTGACAAGCTCGATATAAACACATTCGGTAAGTCTGCTGCAGAACATAACGATCTAGACCTCAGCATTCTCCTTCTTATGTTGCAATTCCGTTCTGAAGTTACCCATCAGTATTTTGGTGGGAGGGGGGGAATCGCTGTTGATAAAGGCGGGTAAAACGGCAATCATTCTATGTGATCAATGAATAATGGTAACTAACGTGTTTTGGAGACACGGTTTTCAATGTACTGTCATTACCTCCATTGTCTCTTTATCGGAGTCTCTGTGTCTGTGTTTAGGGAAGTTCCTGGCTGATAACATAGTGGGTTCGGTTGTGGTGTTCTCCCTCGTCTTCTGGATTCCCCTCAGTATTCTGGTACACTGTGTGGTAAGTTCATTTCGGACCTGAGAGCCTATAAATATCAGTCCAGGGATGACATGCGGTAATGACCTTGTGATGAATGACAACGCTCTCCTCTGCAGGACAAGCGACTCGACCAGCAGTACGAGCAGCAGACCAAGACCTTCTACTACCCTCCCAGTGTAAGTGTCCTCTTGTTTGAGACACGACGACTATCCAGCGTCCAGCTTAGCGACGCACTAACGCTACTAATGCACCATCCCCGCACGCCCTTTTAACACAACACGGGAATCATTAACATTAGGAAATACAACAGACATTTGTAGACGTAGACATACTCTACTTTTTATTTCGAGCTGCAGTTTCAGTGCACAGAATGCAGTCTCGACTCTTCCTGTACGGCAACGCGGCCACAGTCTAGACAACGGGGAGGTGAAATGAACCGATTCTGATTGGATACAAAATAAAAAAAAGGCCTCAGTGAAGGGAAGGAAACACGACGGGTCCGCACTGCCCGACACACCAAGTGACCTGTGCATCACCCTTTGCCCTGGCCCCTGTTGTTCTCATTGGCACCGCAGCAGAGGATGGAGGTTTGTAGTCGGGCCCCTGCCACAGGTGAGTGCGTGTCCCGTGGCTTGGTGTTGAATGGCTGTGGGTGGCGGCCCCACGGCGGGTCAGTCCGTGCATGGTCGCTCAGGCAGCCAGCCCCCGGATACACCCGCAGCCTCATGTTTCTTGACGCAGTCACTCGGTTTCGTTGTCATGGCCGCCCTGAAGGACACACGATTGACCTTCAGCCTGATGCATGCAGACACACGGCCCGGGGGGCGCCCCCCCCCCGCCCCCCCCCCCCCCCCCCGGGGGGGGGGGGGGGCGGGGGGGGCCGGCG
>JAOTIX010000111.1:7487328-7497589 GCA_027123715.1 Gaidropsarus macrophthalmus
TTCCCCCCTCCCCCCATGCCATCTTTTCAGCTGTCATACCGTGAGTTCCATCTCATCTTAAGGAGACCTGCTCAAGAACTGAGGGATGGTTTTTAACGGGTATCCTGAGAGACAACATCCGGAGACAGAGTGTGTCGTGTTTTTCAGCTTGCATCGCCACCACACAGGATGTTGTCTTTGTTATGGCTGTCTGCGCAGTGTCCTGTGACCTCTCCGTTCATCGACTGGGGGAGGGTCACACTCCATTTGATTGTATTCTGTTTTGCCCTTTATATGAACGCCAGTCATGTCAATAAGGACACGATAGCTGTCAACACGGAACAAACGGAGTAGAGTAGTCTACAAGTTTAAAAAAATGGAGTGGATCCAAGCCTCAGCCGCGACCAGCAGCTGGCTGTGTGGTGCATGACTCACCCCGCCTCCTCCCCTCCCGCAGAGTCAAGACGTGCTGAGTGGCCAAGAGTCGGGGCACATCGTCAAACCTCCAGCTCCCTTCTTCTCCGGCGGCCAGACCGCGCCCTCCTTCCAGCAGGCAGCAGACCAGCACCCGCAGCAACAGCCGCCGCCGGGGGCGGGGGCCTCCCCTTCAGGCAGCAGTGTTACCCTGGCCCCAGGCCTGAGCTGCGGCCTCCCCGGGGGGACTCGAATGGACACCATCCAGGAGGACACCAGCACCGAGTCACACCACGGAGAGGAGGGCCCGCCGGGGGACGAGTCCACAACCGGCGCAGCCTCCTTGTCGGGTACGAGATCCTCCTACGGGGATCCGATCGAGCGGAGCCCGGGGGGGCGCCGGCCGCTGCACAGGCAGGCCTGCGTTGACACCAAAGAGACGGAGTGTTGAGGCTCGGGGCAGCGGCGCATGCTGCAACACGAGCATGAGGGAACAGCCAGCCCAGACATAGATGCAAATATTTTGCATTAGCTTTTAAATCCATGATTTGCATTTTAAAGGACATGATTGAGAAAGAGCGCGTGTGGCACTCGTGAGAGAACAGTGAACCACGGCTATGTAGAGGCACCGGATATCAAAGTACGGTGCTCATCTAGTCTCAGAAAGAAAGGGACTGCGGTTTTAGAAAAACAACTAGTGAATGATTTCCTGTTTGTTTTATTTGTGTAGATTACTGTACTTTCTTTTTTTTGTTAAAGCATAAACTTATACACTTGAGAAGTAGTTACAAGTGGCTGACTAACTTAACTGTTTGAGAGGCACTTACTGATCAGTGTGAAACGTCTGGTCCCCAGTATTGTGAATTTGGACCTGGTAGTTGTTTTATTTTTTTAGTTACACTAGCTTTTAAGATGGGTTGTCACTCGTGTGCTTTCTTTCCTTGTGTTTATCTCATCCAAATGAACCCTGACCCCTGATGAACAGTATGGTGCCTTCTGTGATATTAGCTTGATTGAGTTCTGATGTGTGAAGAAGCCAATAAATGTGAGTGGCTGTGAAGGGATTGAGTTCCCCTGACCTAATTCTAATCTCTAAATTAGTCATATTGCCTCATTTTCTATGCACTTGTACCATTTGTAGCCTATACCATCCACTGATGCATTATGTTGAATATGTTATGTTTGTATTATAGGTCAAGAACACCGCTGTATTGGATTGGATGAATTATATTTTTTATGCAAACTATTTGTCCGCTGTTGAGTTTAGGAATATGCTTGCATTACTGTATGTTTTAAATAAATTGAATAAAAAGCTTAATTGTGCATTGTAACAAATCATATTGTGATCTTTTATTTCAAAGTATATATTTACAAAAAGAATGCGATAATGCCTATTACCAGGTGTAAAGTTCCCCTGGTGATCCTGTCTCAGTAGCATGAGATTCAAATGCATGAGTTATATATGAAGGTCTTGGGATCTGTATCCTCCAGGCTAGTCAGAGAGCAGACTGCTCTCAGGATCCTTGGGGTCAACGTCCCCCCAGTAGGGCAGGATGAAGGGCAGCTTGGCCAAACGGCCCTCCAGCAGACTCCACAAGTGCTCAGACAAAAACTGGTTTCCCTTGTCGGAGAGGTGCAGTCCATCAGAAAGGTAGACCGCGTAGTCCTGTGACACATGAGGAATGGATACTGAAGAAAGAGGGATCTCTTAAGTAAGTGGTGATCAAGGTTAGCATAGACCCAGTTCCCACCTGTCCATCTCTCTGCATGAGGGTCCAGAGATCCAGGGCTTCTACCCCACATTGCCCGGCAGCCTCTACACACGCCTGTGCATACCTCCCTGCCACAGAGTTGTGACGATTAAGAGGTGATCCTGGGAAATGGAGGAACATGGTGGTAAGGTTAACTTAATTGTATTTAACAATTCAGGGAATGCTCACACACACACACACATCTAAAAAAAATCACCATGACACCTTTAAGAAGGCACTCCTTCTCCCAGGTGGGCTCGTGAAGAGGAGGAGGACTGATGAATATGACCCGGTCTGAAGACACCCCTACTGATGCAAGGTGTCTGGCTATCTCCTTCAGGTTCTCACTGTACTCATTCAAGGGGACATGCTGGTGGGCATTATTTTCTAGGAACCAGGGACACAAAAGGGCAATCAATCAATATATTTTCTCATCGATCAACCAAACTTGCAACTAAATAGTTTTTGGGGAAATATGTGTATACGATATCAATGAACGATGAACATTTTGATATATAAGACACAGACATGCAACTAATATAATAAAATACCCTCAAGAGCACAGTCGTTGGCACCAAAAAAGACTGTGACGGCCGCTATGTTCTCTGAGGATATGCTGGGGAAGATTCGAGGCAGGAGAGTCTTTGCCCATCTTGAGTTGTACCCGGACAGGCCTCTGTTCACCACGTCACACTTTCTGAAAGGGCCAAAGTTGTTCATCCATTCATTCTTGTGTAGTGCTGAACACATACTGTAGTTGTGTGAGCTACACACTCTGCACCAAACACATAGGAACTATAAACCTCTTACCGGGCGAGTTTGTTCGCGATATCTGAACCCCATCCATGAGCTTGAAAAGAAAACTGAAAATAAAAAGTGAACATCACAAGGTCACTGAGATGAACAGAACCCCTCGTTTCATTCATCATTTCAAGATGAAGTACCTGAGGACATTGCTCAATATTGATATTCAATATTGCTTATACGACTATGCCGTGGGGTTAATATCTACTGGAAAAAGATAGTCAAGGAATGACCTACCTGTGTGATAGAGTCACCAAATAAAATCAACTTAGGCCAAACTATTGTTTTTGTTTTGGACATGATAAAAATCGGCACGGCGGCTGGCAGAGAGAAAGACAACCCACTTCCGGCATTTTTCCGGCAAGTATTGATTCTACACTGTTGATTCTACACGTTGATTTGATTTTGAGGTAGACATTTGTGTTTTTTATACATACTAAATCAAATATATTTCTCATACGAAATTTGTCATGGAACTTTGATTATTTTTGTTTCAAATTTGTTTTAGTGTATTGCTCTCATATGATCTGTAGGTGGCGCTTCTGCTGATCTCAGGAGTTGCGCTCCCCGGAAGTAAACACTGTTTGGCCTACGTAACCAACATGGCTCTGGTGAATTCACACCTAGGAAAGAAAGCCTTGCGATTTTCTAACAAAACGTGTGGCAGTTATTTTCTAAACTTTGACTACAGAAATACAGCCCTCTTCTTGTCTTTATCGAGGGATTGTTGGTCGGGAAATGTTCATATGGACCAAAATAATTCTTACGAGGTCTTCAACAGTAGTCCACCTAACCGACAGGTGACCGCTGGGCTTCAGTCGGCCTGTTATGCAACAGCACCACTGTTCCTGAGAAGTATTCGGCCCAAATGTCGGGTGAAAACTAAACCTTCAAGAATGTCGTGGGTTGAGAGAACGACACGTGGAGAACAGTGTGTTTTGGGAAGCATTGGGGGACCTGGACCGATACTTTTCGTCAGGTCGTACAGTGGCAACAACAGTACGCCGTTGTACAAAACCAAGACGGGCTACTACGATGTTCTGGAGGTCGCTACCAGCGCAACACATGCGCAGATCAAGACGGCATATTACAAGCAGTCTTTCCGTTATCACCCAGACAAGAACGCGGGGAGTGAGAACGCGTCCCGTCGCTTCTCGGACATCAGCGAGGCGTACAACGTGTTGGGCAACAAGGTGCTGAAGAGGAAATACGACCGAGGCATTCTGAGTCCTGGGGATCTGGTGGGGTCGCCGAGACCCTCAGCCAAGGACGCAGGCAGCAGCGCCCCTAAACAGCCACAGACGGGCCGTCAGTCCATCATGGGTGTGGATAGCCAGACGATCTTTGACTTTGACACGTTTATAAAGGCCCACTATGGCGGGCAGTTGCAGAAGCAGAGGGATGTGCAAGTTCGCAAAGAAGAGATGATGAAAAAGAAAGCGGCAGATATGCGTGAATTGAAGTTTGACAAAATACTGGAGATGTCTGTTGGGTTGCTTATCTTCATTGCAGTTTCCATATTGTTCAGTTTAAGGAAAGGAAACTAATTTTATGAGATGATGAATGTGTTCTCTTTTGTATACATTACTTCGGGTAGGTTGTATTTCTTATCATTCAGGACGCATCTCGGCAAAATGTCCAATGTATACATTGTTCAACACAGCAAGACAATGCACGACTTGCACGTAATGTTTTCTTTGTATTGTCGAGGGGGAGTGTATACATGTTCAATGGTGATGGGAATTTAAGAATGCTTAAACCCTATCCCAGACACTACAGATCAACATTACTTTGTATCTATGCTGTAACACAGTTGGATTGTAAATACAGATCCATTCAAAGCTTTAATGGTTGCTTTTACAACTGGGATTATGTGCTGTGCATTGGCCTACAGCTAATTTTAGGTTTGGCTTTTATAAAGTCATCTGGCACATTTTATTTCTGACATCACTATGAAAATAAAGTGTAGCTTTTAAAACGTGTTCATGCTTGGTGGGGGTAGTGTAATCCATTAATATGAAGTAGGCATATTTGAATAGGCCTTATCATTAATCTGCCTGTTTGATTCAGATTTGATTGTGTCCATCGAATCTGAGTATTGAATCATTTGCTTGTGCAATATGCCTTCAGGTCTCCTGTTGGCACAATATAATAAAATATGCTGGTGATTAGCCACATATTTACAATGATGCTTGTCTCAATTTCTACCTGTATTGTACAATACACTACAATGTAGTGTGAATCACCTCGCTGCTCAGAACATAATGAATGAGAAATGCAGACCGGCTGGACATTTGTGGGACGTAAATTGATTCTACACATTGTAGGCAGGTGATACTGATTCCCATTTTCCCATCCTGTTTTTTTACGACATTTATTCAGTTGATATTTTCTGAGAAGTCCCAATGGACTGCAATAAATATTTGTTAATAAAAACGTAAAATAGATAATTGACAAAATCCAGGACGGTGTGTCCAGTCTAATATTAGACTACTGTTTTCAGTTGGAACAAACGACTAATGTTAACTCATGAAAAGTTCGCTACTGCTGTCCTAACAAGAATATCGAACACATTAAAATGTACTGATTGTATTAAGAAAATAAATTAACCAACATACAGAGACATCACAACATATTGAATATAATACGATAAAGTCAATGTTCACTCGACCTGCACTATTAGCAAATTCACATATGCTATTCATTAATGCTTAACAAAGTACAGTACAGTATCTGAATCATGAGCACAGCCATTGAAATTTAAAAATGGTTTAGAAAAGGAGGCAAGGACTATTCCAGTCTGTTTTAGTCATAGCATACTTTGCTGCTCACCTTGGACCTGCTTTTCAAGCACCCATCTTCACTATGACCATTAATAATATTCTGCCAAATTACCCACAATGCACTCTCATCTACATGTAATCCGAGGCAAACAGTGATGAATTATGGAGATGTCTGTCAGGGGACACAGCAGAAACACAAAGGTTACTATCAACAGAGGCCAGTGATCTCGTCATCCTCACGCCTAGTGGAACGGACGCTGGTGTGCGTTGTGTTTCGGCGCCGGGCGCCCCGCCCCCCCTCATATAACGGGGTTCAGCGCATCGTAGAGCCTCTGCACCGCCAGCTCCACCATCTCCTTCAGGGAGTCGTCCTCCGTGCCCTCATCCTCGTAACACGCCGCCTGGGCCGGGGAGAGGAAGGCAGGGAGGACCGTGAATGAACCACAAACCACCGTGTGTGTGTGTGTGCGCGTGGATGGTCAGGTGTGCGTTGATGTTTGGGACGACTCACTCTGGTTTCCAGGCAGATCAGGACCGTCTTTCCGTCCACCGTCGCGGCCAGGTTACTCCTGTCTCTGAACTCCACACAGTCCTCCCCAAACATGTCTCTGTAGAGTTTTACGTTCAACCACAATGGTCCACACTCAACTGTATCCTTTCTGCCTTTTTTGTTTCATACTTAGTATACATGTTTTGGAATTGCTATTCATATTTCAGTTATTCGTTATTTATGCTTTTAATGTGTCAGTGTGGATGATATGAGTGGATCAGCTCACTCACTGCAACATGACCTCAAGCCGGGCCTGGTAGACTCCCATGTCCACAATGACACACTGGGATTCCATCACTGGGTATAAACCACAAGACCAGATATGAACTGACAAGAAATCTACTATCAACCTTAGGGTCGACGAAGGGCCCTTTTCCTTGAGACTTACTACTTTTATTGTAAACCTATTTATGATTAGCATACCAACAAATATTCAGAAGGTCAGCTTTCAGCTAAACTATCCGCACACGGTGTGGGTATGTGAACGCACCTTTCTGGGCCTTGGGGTTGGACTGCACCTCCAGCACCACCGTGGTCACGGCATCAGCATACATGTCATTCAAAGGGTTTGCTATCCACTGGCACAGACCAGAAGAAGAACCGGAATTTAGTTCAGAACCAGAGGGGGCCATTGTCCATAGACAGACAGAAACTGCCTTATGTTGGAATTAATAAGAGAAGTTTAACACTCGGCTTAACACTCGGCTAAACCTATGAACAGACTTGGTGCTACTGACCTCCAGCATCACCATGCCGACCTCGTGCACCAGGGTGATGCTCCTAAAGATCTTGAGGGTGTTCTTCTCTGTCCCATCCAGCTCCTCCACATCTCCTGCAACCAAGAACCATTAACAAGGACGTCCAAAAGGGTTTCAACTGAAATAAATGGACATATATGACATCCATCCGAAGGGAACATTAAGACAATACAATATACATATATACTGTCCATACTTGTACAATGTATTGAGTGAACATAACAAGAGGACTCTTCCTACCAGTGAGGTTCCTCAGATGGCAGACTAACAGAGAGTAAGGGCCGGTGAATGGGATGGCCTGCGTCTGTTTCACTGTGCTCATAGCCAGCTCTGTGTACTCTGCAACATAGACCAAACAAAAAAGTGTACGATACGGCAAACCTTCTTCAGTGAGTCTTACATGTGTTCCATCGAAGCCTTCTCAAACAGAAGACTCATGTGTGCGTGTTTGGCTCAACTACTACCTTCTACAGTGTGTGCTTTAGGTTTTGTACATCTTGTGGAGAAAGGCGAACACGTGGAGCAGTGAGAGAGAGAACGTAACACAGAGCTACCCACTGGACAGGTCTGAGGGGGTGAGGATGTGGTAGTTGAAGTTCTTCTTCACCAGTATGCCGGACACTCTCTGGCCCTGGACACACTTCTTATCCGCCAGACACCCCATGACCTAAGGAGGGAACCAGGACTCAGTGCCTCATCCGAAGCATCCTGCACTAGATTCACCCTTTAGCCATACAATGTTTTGACGTGTGTGCAGAGTACGATGGCGTGGTCACCTTGGCCAGTTTCTCGCCCCTGAAGTTGAGGGTGACGGCCTCTGTGTTGCGGGGGTTGTGGACCTCGATGTGGACCTGGTCGTTGTCCTCGTACTCCCGGATGAGAGCGGCCTTCAGGCGGGCCATCTCGTTCTGCTCCCCGTGGACCAGGATCTGGGACAGATCGAGATGTGAGGTAGCTCGCTGTCTTCGAACTCCTCTATTGATACAATAACGCTGCATGGACCGGCTGCAACAGACCGGCTGCAACAGACCTACCACGTGCGGGGGTTTGAGCGCCCTGATGAACTCGCTGGTCTGCTGGTAGTCGGTGTGGGCCGAGAAGGAGATGTAGTCTACGGACATCTTCAGCTGCAGCTTCTGACCCGACATGGTGGTTATCTCCTCAGGTTCGGACATGATGTGCTGCAGGGGACACACTGCAGGTGAGCGGAGGACTGGGCCAGGTTCATTTTGTCTAATGTCTTTAATCAAGCACTTTAATAAACATCATCGAATCCGAGCCACAGTGATGACCAAACACAGATTTGAGGCAAACCGAGGAAAAAATGCTGCCATTACAGCGAGCTTTACTGCAAGCTGACAGTTGCCGTAAGATTCAGGGGCATTCGTCCGCCACTATTGCGCCAGCACCTTGGCCAGCGTTCCCTCAACGCAGTAGCCCGCGATGATGACGCCGTTCCTCTTGTCGGTGCACCAGCTCTCAAACAGCTCCCGGGACAGGCCACTCTGCATCATACCCGGGGATGCCATGACAACGCTGGGGCCGATGTCGTCAAAGTGATCCATGCTCTAAGAAAAGATTGAACAATACTCTCAACTCTCTCTCTCTCCAATTATAGTGGAGTATTATCAACAATAAAAATCCCATGATGCATTTTGTCGTATTAGCTTCTTTGCACGGGGAACAATCTTTGCACCTTGAGGTTGCTAATGTGCTTGAAGACAAAGGGGTTGTTGATGTTGATGGCCTTGCGGATCTTGTCGTTCATGGCGTTCACGTATGTCTGGTACACGGCCATGCACTTCTTGGCCAGTGAGGAGGCGTAGTAGATGGGGATGTCGTGGAGCTCCGGGTGGTTCTGCCAGTACTCATCTGGAGGAGGAAACATCACACACAACCTGAACATCTCCCTTATGGATAACTGGATGGTACTTTTATCACATACTGTTGCTATTATTTGTCTCTAAAGTCCATGCGTTAACTGTGCTTCTATTCTACCTCTGAGTTAGCTTTATCTTTTAGTGTGGTTTTGCAAACCACTTCTAATTTGCATCTTTGCAACTGTTGTTGTGTGGTGTGATACTAATAAATCTAATTATCATTATATTGTTATTCCTCACATATCACATCCATTGGCTCAGAGTTAAAAAGGACTATAATCCAATAAGATAAAAAAAACGTCCACAAAGAAGGGAGCGCATAGCGACTTTCTCACCCAGGATGAGCAGCAGCTCCTGGGCACGTCCCAGCGCAAACACAGGGATCAGACAGCGGCCTTCCCGGTTGACGATGTCATGGACGGTGTTACAGAACCTGGCTTCGCGCTCCTCCCTCTTCTCGTGAATGTGTGTTCCATAGGTGGATTCCTGGTAACACACACCAAAGGTTGCATTTCTCTACAGTTGGTTCGTAATGTCCGACATGTCCACACAGAACTCTACTATTCAGAACGTACTATGATTAAAATGTCCGGTTTGACACTAGGGATCTCTGCCGCCATCAGATGTCTGTCCTCTTGGCGCGAGAAGTCTCCAGTGTACAACAGCTGAGAGAGGACATAAAGAAAACATGGTCAGCTGCTGCTTTTTTTCCTAAATAAAATATATAATAAGTAGGCTTTCCTTTTCGTTTTGAGGTGGGACCAATTACCTTGACACCAGCGATCTCGATCATGAACATGGCCGCCCCCAGGACATGGCCGGCGTGGTAGCACCAGAACTTGATCCCAGCCACCTCTTTGACCTCGTGGAAGTTGATGGTCTCGATCTTATCCATGCTGTCCTCCAGGTCCGTCTCCGTGTACAGCATGTCGTCAGCAGAGATGTTGCTACCAGCAAGCAAGCACACCATGAAACATTGGATTCCTCTCACTGACCATGTGACCAACAGTTCTATTCGCTATTTAATCACTTTGCGTGTGTGCTTCTAACCTGACTTTGACGTAGTCCGACAGGAGCCAACGGTAAATAGCCTTGGTGGCGTGGGTCATGAACGTCCGGCCTTTGAAGCTGGTCTTCTGGAGGAACCAGGGCAGCGCTCCACAGTGATCTAGGTGGAAGCTAGCGGAGGGAGGCAGAGGTTCATGTTAATGATTGCACCTGGTATTTGTAGGAGACTATCTATCTATCTATATATACATATATATATCAATGGGAAAAGGCTCAATTCTGCCTACGGACAAAAGTGATGATTTCTATTGAATGGCACATATCCCATGCTCCA
>JAOTIX010000111.1:8136978-8148893 GCA_027123715.1 Gaidropsarus macrophthalmus
ATAGCCCCGGTTCTCTCACTTACACCAACGTCACTGCCTTCCTGGTCTGACCGCACTTCTTGTTGATGAAGAGGAGGACGGCCAGCACCGTGCCCACCAGGCAGAGGCTGCCCACCATGCAGGTGGCGATGAGGGCGGGGTCCAGGGGCACGGACACCAGCTCGGTGCAGCGGTCCCCGTGGTAGTGCCAGTACTTACCCACGGGGCACCTGGTCGCCGCAGCGTGGAACAAACCGGCACAAACTGTTAAGGTCAAGCCTGATTCGCCGTGCACACTGAGATATGGTATCCAACATTCATTCATTCATGAACATCCACACATTAGGGTTCATATTTAGACCAGATCCTTCATTCATTCATTCATTCATTAACTGATGTATTACTGCATTGTGTATTCATTCATTCATCCATTGAAAAATTGGTGAATTTGGTTAATGAAGCATGTTCATTCATTCACTCAGAACGAATGTTCATGTTCATTCATTCAGTTAGTCCTTCACTGACCCCTGCAATTACTAATCTGTCCATCAATTAATCAACAACTCAAACATTCCTGCATTCATTCATTCATTCATTGATTCCTGCAAACACGTGTGTGCGTGCATTGATCCCTGCACTCCCATATTCCTCCATTCACGCATGCCTGCGCATCCATCCACTCCATCCATGGAACCGCGTGGCCGCCGTACTTGCACGTGGCGCCGTGCCCGGGGATGACCTGGCAGACGCCGTCGTTCAGGCAGTAGTCCGGACGCAGGGTGCACGTGCTCTGGCAGGGAAGCCCGCCGTCCGACGCCGCGTAGCCGGGGTCGCACAGACACTCGGCGTCCCCCGACCAGCTGTTGACCACGCAGCGTGAGAATTCACCGCAGGCCAGGAACTTACAGGGGTCCGCCTGGTCAGCTGGAGACAGGGGGGGGGGACAAGGGAAGTGTTGCTGAGGCGTGGATATTCTCCGTCCGTCATTTCTCTGATATTGAGCGAAAGGACTGAAAGACATTCTGATTGATAGGTTAATAGACAGGTATTTGCAGGACAGGAACTGTGCCCTTCGCCAGGTTGTTGTTTTAATCGATAAAGCATCAAAAGCCCAAGATCTGGGTTCATCGGGGTGTCAAGCATGCCAAGTGCCAAAAGATGAAGATTCAGAATGGACCTTGCCGGCATCAGAGACATCGACGGCATTACTTTTGTCGTGGCTAAATCCTAATTCATTCTCTGTCTCTTTGATTGACACACGGAACAATCTCCAAACAAACAACCCTCCAGGAAGCAGCCTGTGAGGCACCGCTGTCGTACCTGGCTCCACGTCCAGGGAGCGGCTGTCAATCTCGATGTCCAGCCTCTTGGCCGCCGCTCCGCAGAACTCCTCCAGCACGCAGTGGACCGCCTGCGTCACGTTGTAGGGCACCGGCTTGTCCAGCCTCATCTTGCTGTTCACCACCACGCTGCCGTTCCTGAAGTTCAGGATCTCCAGCTGCTTGAAGCCCGTCAGGTTGGACTGCAGGTACGGGAGAAGCTGGGAGGAGGGAGAGGGAGGGCGGATCAATATGTGTTGAGACCATGACAAAAGGAAAAAAAAGGTCAATACATGCAAAGGCCTATACATTTCAAAAGCAACAACAAATAAGTAAGACCCGAAAGGATCGATAGACTTTTGCAACAACTGAATTATTTTTTAGCTCATTTTTAAATCATGATTGCCTAAGACATCCTACGGGAGGGGGGAAAAGTGAAATTGATTCTTGATTCTGGGAGGAGAAAGTTTTCCATCAGGATGTTTAATTGAAAAGTGAACTCTGTTTGTTTGAGAGTTTATTCAGCGGAGCACTTGGACTATTAGTTCATCCTCCTGAGAACAAGACTAGATGAGTGGAACCGCCCACGGTCGGACGGCGAGAGGGAGCTACGGTTAACGCAGAGCGGTGGAGGGAGGTGGACCCTGCGACTGCATGGTAGAGAGTGTCAGGGCACTGCAGAGTTTCCGTTAGTATGGAAGAGTGCGACGACGTAAGAACCCGTTGGTGGCACGTCGTGATTGTGATGGCTTGGAGCCACAGAATCCATACGTGCATCATTAGGTGCAGGTTAGGCTAATGTAGTGGGAAATGAAGAGAATGGAATAGACAAACGACGCAAAGCCTCAACACAACACATTTGCATCCATCTCATTACTGTACAACTGTCATTAGAGTACAGTGCTGTGCATATCAGATGTGTTGTGTATGGCTGGAGACATACCAATGCCAGAGAGTCAATTCACCCTGCTTTGACAGAAAACGTTGCACTTCACTGTGAGCCAGGGAATAAATGAAGCCTTTAGATGAATGTTACCACGAGTTGGACAGGAAAGGCCTGAATCTTAAATAAAGCCCAAGAAATGCATCGTTGTAAATTCATATCCATTTGTTGACCAAGAGAAGCAAGAGACCCTTGCCAAAAAAGCTAATCTACAAGCCCATTGTGCCGCTGGGAAGCGTATCGAACCCCAATGTGGAATGAACCCAAAACAAGCACAGCAAGTCTTCAAAGAGTAGCCCCAAAGTTTGCACCAAGTTATGTGAATGCACACTTTGCACGTCGTGCTCAGTAACGCCACGGCTGATGGCGTTGACGCAACGTTGACCAATACAATATCCTTTCATCAGCGGACAGGCGGATTGCAGACGTGTGCACTACTGGAGGCAGCACCCCAGCCCACCTCCATGTGAGCAGGGGGTGATTAGGGTGCTGAAGCAGGGCTGGCCTTCACCGTGCCTATGTGCCTATCTGTAGAGCGGCAGATAAGAGGCCAGAAGCCCTGAAGCCCAACACCGATCTGATGCTCGCTGCACTTATCACCAGCCCACAGTCTGCCCGCTGCAGAGGACCAGGTCGACTAATGGTCCCTGATAGAAAATAACAAGGAGGGACAGAGAGAGCGGGAGAGAGAGAGAGCTAGAGATGGAGACAGAGAGAGAGATGGGAGCGAGAAAGCTATGGACGAGATGGAGATAGAGAGTGGAGGGGGGAGAGTGTAGAAAATAGAGAGAGAGAGACGGAAGTTGAGGAGAGAGAAAGAGCAAGAGAGCGAGAGAGAGCAATGAAATGGAGCAGATACAAGAAGAATGACTTGCAGCCCTCTCGGTCACAAATCCTGGCTCCCTCTATTTGTCACAATGACACAGCTCACCGCGCCTGCTGTCTGTTAGCTGGGCTGAAAATGACTAGCACGTTGCTACGAAGGGAAGCATGCTGATGAAAATCAGTTCTAAATTAAATGCCACGGCGCTGCTTACTGAGGTTACGCTTGTATCTACTGGTTCTTGCTTTGGAAATCCTAGCAACGCACATCCACATATTTGGGTAACCGCAATATCAAATATCAATTTGCAGGTGAGATTATATTGCCATTTTGTTTTCAATTAAGTGGTAAACCTCCATTTCCAATGTTATTGGTTGCTTCACAAACCAGTAGGTACAGCAGTTAAGGTTTGAGGTGAGACAGAAACAGAGGTATTCCTATGCTAATAGGATCTTTTATCCAACAAACACATTTGAAAAGGACCTTTTAAATGGGCTACACATTATTTGGTATTTCTATCTGTTTTCCTTTAACAGAAAAGTAATTTAAAATGGAAGTTTTAGATTACATTTGAGTGACATCTTCCTTATCTAGAAAAGCCCATTTAAAAACATACCATTCCAAATGCAACAGATTACGAATATGAACAAATATGAACTTACCATTGCAAACCTCTGACCACATTAGTTTTGCCAGAAAGAATTTTACTAATCTAGAAGATTAAAATGAAATGCATACAATAACAATGTTTTGTTATTGGTGGTTTGGGCAATCATTTTAAAATTGGAGATGGAGTGTTTCAAAGACGTAACCCGACTTTTCCTTTGGATACAACTTAAAATACTTCAAAATACTTTTCAAAGACGTAAAATATGTAATTGTCTCTGTAGAAACGTGTCTTTATTGTTATCCAGCCCCTGAGAAGACATTTCTATAGGACCAAATAGCTTTCAGAGCAGGTCGGTGCCTAAACTCCGATAGCATTAAAGCTGTAGCGTGAAATCGACTCACTTTGCGTCTCCCATAAAGCCAGATACCCTCGGCCAAGATTACAGTAGCTTCTCGGCAACCGCTGAGTGCAGCAGGGAAATCCAATTTGCATTGATATACTTTTAACAGTTTGAGGCCGAGGTGTTTACTTAACACTGAGCAGCACAGGGCATTCCTCAGCTAAGGTGAAACATACATCTCCATGGTCCATCCTTCAGTCTTTTAGGCCTTCAAATGATATGGATGTCAACTGATGCTTCATGAGGACGCATCTCGGTTTCAGATGAAAGAAATGCATCATTCTGTCTGGGAATTGCAACCAATTGAACCCTTTGATGAGTGAAGAACATATTCGCTTGTCCAAGCAGAAACCAAGACGTTAGAAAGGTAGTGGGGACATCAGACAGCAGTTGGTCAACCAAATATATTTGACAATAGCCTGTATTCATGTCAAGATATTGGAGACTGCTTTACTCTTCTCCAGCCAACTGATTCTGCTTTACTGTGGGTCTGACCTGCATGCACTTGAGAAGAAACCACCACCTGTTGGTGGCCTAGAACATCTGCTGTGGTGGCTAACTCACAAAGCCGCTCTTCCCTTGGCACGCTTGCTCTCAGAATTCAAACGGCGGGTTGATGTTGCGCTAAGCGGATTGGAACTGCTAATAGTGCAATGTGTGTTGTGGTTGTAATAACAAGCATTACTTTAAGCCTCTTACGCTAGTCTTTGCACTGTCACACAATCGGAAGCCCAAGCAGGTCTTGTGATTGTGACCTGCTCCAACGGATATTCACGCCCATATATCCCAGGGTTTATGGTAAACATGGATGGCAAGGGTTGCAAAAAACGTCTTTAATGTGCTGCTTTGACCATGAATAACAAGTCCGAGTTGAGCCCCCAAAGCCTTAAGTCTAGATAGCATAATGGCCTGTCATTATGTATAAACATACAAGAATCACTGTTTAAAAACCGATCGATCAACTACTCCTGCTACATTTAGGAACAAAGAGTTCTCAACAATATACACGATAGAAACAAATGGCTTGTGCTGCAACTTCTGCAAAAAAAACATTTAACTGCGTGCCATTTCAGCAATTACTCCCTAAACTTTGACAGTTGACATCAGAACAAGCCTCACTTGACTCTCTTGGTCCAGAACACTGCAAATACACATTTTGTCAACTACGATTCTTGTGCAGTTGACAGCAATTAACGGACCCAAACGGACCTTTTGAAATGAAAGCTTTAACACATTGCAAGGAATTAAGGCAGCGAAAGAACAGAAACCATGCACAGGAACATGTGTGCGAATGTCAAACGTCATTAGGCCTACAAATTATATAATTTCACTAATTTGCACAGAAAGAACATTGAGCTCTAATCTCATCAAGGAATCTCAGAGAAGTGTTGCTATTGTTTTTGTTAGAAATGTTAGTATTCCACTGTTAGTGACGGAGAAGAGGAAATGGCAGTCGGGAGCTATAAAGTGAACGGACGTGTGTGAGGAGGAGGTGAATAGTTCCAATATGGAATCAATACCGGTATGGAGGCTAGGGTCCATGGTCTCACCCCGGACCCAGACTTACTGGATGCCCCGGGGTTTGGCCGCTGCTGTCTGGCAGAACGCTGAGTCTAAGTAGAGCAAACATATTCAACCGATAGGTTTCACAATAGTAGGTTTTTATGTGATACATCGAGATTGATTTGGTCTTGGGTGCAAACGATGAAACCCCTCAAGGGGAAGATGTAGGACTACAGACTTTTGCTGCACATTTGACTAATCGGTGTGAGAGGAATATAGCAACTGTGAGAGTAAGGCATATTGTTGAACATCACCACGACAAAGCCATCACCATAAATCACAGTCGATGCCAAGTGAATCCTTTAAAAAAAGCAACAGCCCATAAAGTGAACCATTATTACACCAGTTTGTCAGACTGCCACACTACCCAAGCCACAGCGAGCACAGGGCATGCAGCAGTATGACGTCGAGCACGAAAGCGTGTTTACCTACCAGCTCAAGGAAGGTGTTCTCCAGGGATCTGTACTCTGGAGAGTTCTTGTTGAACAGGTCCTCGGAAAACATCATGTTAGTGACCCTCAAGCTAAAGAACACCACTAACTCCTTGTTCAGGTCCAGGGCGGTCGCCAGTGGAGTGCTCATCTGCCTCGCCGCCGGCGTCGCTGCCGACTCCGTGGAACTCTCGTCTGTCTGGGCGGGGAATCCGCTGCCGCTGCCCTCCTCGCCCCTCGTGGCCCGCGCCTCTGTCCCATTGGCGCTCGCCTCCTCTCGATGGTCAGGGACGACGGCCGGATGGTCCGTCAGGGGGGGAGTCACCCTGCCGCTGTATACCGGCTCCCCTTCCTCTTCCTCTTCCTCCTCCTCTTCCTGTATTACGTTGGTGCCATCGATCGGGGCAGGAGCCTGGCCTGCCGGGTCCGACTCCCCTACTCCGGACTCCATGCCCCGCTCATTGTCCGCCGGGGTCGTGAAGAACTTTACCTCTGCTGCGTCTACAGGGCTGTGTGTGGTTTCTGCAGGGAGGGGTTCTGTTGAGGTAATCCGGGGGGGTCTACGTGTGGACGTCTCCAAGGTGTCCAAATCTGCTGGCCTGTCGAGGTCATTGTTCAACAACCCCACTGGTGCTGATGAGCACAGAGTTTGTGGAGAGCAACAGAAGAAAAAAGGGAGTTTTGTCAGAAAGTAGAGATGATCAGAAGAACAATGGATGACTAATAGGGGATTACTTCAAGGTACTGTAGATCATATTAATAGAGCTATATTTGAGTGTAATTCTGTACAATTCTCTGAGCCATCCGTCTGCTATTAGTTTGGAAAATGCTCTGTGAACTCTGCAGCTGTTGCCGCGATATGAGACCATTTAGAATCAGGCCTGCTGCCGGCACATTTCTGAACAACCATGGCATCTTTTTCCCTGATTATGTCGGGGAGTCCATCCTACCTGTCAAATAACGGGGGCGCGAAATGCAACAGCTCTAATTGGCAGATAAACGTAGGGAGGGAGCACCGAGAGAGGGGACACATTTAGGCTGTTTGGTTTTTTAAAACCTTCCTCTTTCAGCGCTCTCTTCTTACAGCGCCTGCAGATTGAATTGCGGATTAGTGCGTTAGAATGTAATCACAGCCACTTTCAGTCTTACCTCTGGCGACGTGATCTTCAGCTTGGGCCCTGTCAGCCTCACTTTCCCCGGTTTCCTCCAAAGGCGCGGTCTCCTCCAATAGCAGCTCTCCGTCTTCCTCTTCTTCGACAACAACAACCGTTAATGGGGGGGCGGCCGACACCTCAACGCCAACGCTGCCTTCCTGCACAGATTCCTCCCTGGAGGAGGCAGTCACGGAACTGTCGCCGCTGGCAGTCGCCGTGGCAACCTCTGGGTCAACACTCGGAATGCGGGGCGTGAAGGTCGGCGTGTTCGGTCTCAACGCAAACCCTTCCAGGGAGTTCTGCAGCACGGCCTCCTGGGTGAGGAGGTCTCCTGAGGCGGTGGACACCTCCTCTAGGACGGGGAGGACGTTCTCCTGGTCCTGCTCATCAGCCGGGTAAATGGTGGACACTGGCAAAACAAAGTCATCATCATAATAATAACAACCTTAGCGTTTACGATGTCATGCACGTAGCCCAAAGCAGTTTGCACTGTGTCATTTTCTAAATGGAGTTCATCAAGGGGATTTGTTTCAGGGTGAGACATCTCACCTGAGGGGGGCCCGTATTGAGACATTAACTCCCCCACCTCCTTTTCGTCTCCCCTCTTTGCTGTGTTCTTTTGCCGATCACAGTACGTTGTATGTTACCATGACGACATACTGTATGTACGATGGTGAACAGGACGCTTACCGGCCTCGAAGCTGAGGGTTTGAAGATCCACAGGCAGGGACGTCTCCCGCCTCAAGGCCTCCGCCACGATGTACTTCAGCTTCGGCCCGTTGGGGTTCTCCCCCACCTGGGGCCCCGGCTCCGCCAAGACCCTGGCGTCGTCTCCGAGCTCTGTGCGGCCATTGAAGACCACGGCGCAACGCACAGACACGTCCTCCGACCTGTACGACGGAACGCGGTGAATCTAGTTTGTGACTTTGTTTGTATTGCTTCTTTAATTGTATTGTGTTGTATTGTGTCAGTTTGTATTCAAATTGAGTTGTACTTGCAGTGCACATTCCAAGATTTTGTTTAAAAAGACTTTCAGTAAACCTGACATAACCCACCTAAATCCCAGAACACGTATCTCTTTGAATCCTGGAACTTTTTGGAAAATATGAAGCATCTACAAGAGAAACAAACCACAAACACAGACATGAAATGTTTGTGTGGGTGTGGAATGAAGCAATTCCACTGTGAATGTGTTGTGCTGCATCTAAACAAGGACAGAATACACATATCCTTCAGCAAAGGCAGATACAATGGGGTCCGTGTGAGGTAGCACACAACCTGTTACACACTCTCTGTAACACACTCTTTCATACGAATTAAAACCGACCTAAGAACATATCTAAATTAGACACAGGCCGGCCGCTACAGTTCAATAAATGGGAAACGGCAAGGCACGTTGTCTGTTGATGGTCCGAGATTTCAGTGAGGAATCAATATTTATGCTTGGACTTGTAGCTTATGAGATACATTCATAGACTTCATGAATCATTTCTGAAATGTCAGACAGTGTTTGTGTCACACACCCGCTCCGTGAGCTCCTGTGTGATCTCGCTGTATTGCGGGGAGTCGGCACGGAGATGCGAGCCGTAGCCAGGGTCCACCATGGTCACGCTGAACTCCACAATATGCTCCTCGGAGCTCTCAGGGATCTCGTTTGGATACCCCTAGACGTGTTGTAATTCAGAACATGTGAAGATAATACCAACATGCTCATAAAATCTGAATAACAGTTATGTTCATGTGTTCAACTGTCCTCTACCTCCGTTGGGAGTGAAATGATGGCAGGAGTCCAAGCGCCTGGCACAAAACAGAGATTAATGAATTAATTTATTTTGCTTTATTTGCTCAACGGCTAATTAAAAGAGGGAAAATCTTGCTGCAGTTGAATAAAGCACTAGTGTCGCTTACATTCCCTTTCTGGGTCAGAGACAGGTTCTTCAGTTCTGGAAATGAGGGTACATAGTCGTTATGCTTTTGTATAAATATATAATATATAAATCCACTGGGAAATCTATTTTCGCTGGTATTACCTCAATGTATTTGAACAGCAGAATAGCTAATAAATAAGCTGGTCTGGTCAATTCAGTTGTAATTAATAATACAGTTCTTTGTATTGAACTTGAGAGCAAAGTTTGAAGTAGAAGTCGGAATGAAAAGAATGTTTTCATACCGACTTCTACTAGAAAGAATGTCAGAATTAATGGAAGCATTGTTACTATAAAAACAGCTCAGTCAGTGAGATATTAGCATTCAGTATTCAGCAACAGTACTGCTGTCAGAAAGTATACATCCATTAAAATTCATTAAAATTGTCAAAATATGAATACATACCCAACCATTTCCCCATGCTCAGCAACTCTCTGCAAGAAGAGAAGTATGAGAACAGTATGTGTAATAATGTTGCAAAAATATATCTCAGTAAATATATTACTTTTCCTTTGACATTAGCAATCAGCTAGGCTGTGTACTTATTGCACGGTATATCGAACATCACCAGTTGTATTCTATTAAACATATCAAACACTGGAAGCTGATTGGGTGCGGTGTGACTGACCCTGGCCACCATGTCCAGGTGCTCCTGTGATTGGCTGAAGTTGAGGGCCAGGTTGTCCAGGCACAGGTTCTCGTGCTGGCAGGTGTGGAGCCAGGTGTGATATTCCTCAGAGTTAGGTACTCGGTCCAAAAAGATACGGAAGGCTTCCCAAATGGCCTCCTGGCAAACTGAACACACAAAATCATGCTTCAAGGGGATCAAGGGGAGGCTGAGGACACTGGGGACGGACCGCAGTACCTTTGAGCTGGGACTCAAACACCCTATACGCACAATTCTTCACCCACAGAAAATGCTGGATTGGTGTTCTGTTTTTGTTTGTCTTTGAACATTTTCAGTATGCTTTGCGACTGGCGTATGGCGTTTCAAAACAAATGGATTCATTAATGTACTCATTCGCGCAGAAACAATGTCAACGAGAAAACCATTTTTTTTTGCTGTAGAAGCAACAACATGGGTTTCATCTCGGTTGACATATCAAAGCAATTGAATGAGCTTCTTTCTTTGCCATCTTCAATATCGTGTGGAAAATCAGTCCGGCTGCGATGCAGGCATGTGACTGTAAATGTCACGCCATCAACGTGACATTTAGGGAGTATGCTTGTTGCATGTGCAAACACCACTTCCACACCCCTGTGCTGTGTTTTTCATATGTTACAAACACACGCCATACGTGCGCAATATATTGATGGCTGTGGAATAAAAATGTTTGGAATCATAATAACAACATTGAGATACAAACGCCAACGTAACAGTCTCTTGATGAGCGCACCAATTCCGCCTCACCTCTTAATTTGTAATAGGCCCGGTGGCTGGTGATGACTGCCTTCACGGTCTCCTGGGGACATACTTTCACGCCCGTGCTCAACGCCGCCGCAGACCTCTTGTCTCGGTTTTGGTGGTGCGGCAATTTGGTGTTGGCGGTGTGGTCGATGGGTCGAGAAGCTTCCAGGAAGCGTCTGTACTTCACATCCCTCAGGCCCGGAAGACCCTGGTCCTGAGGGTCTGTGACATCAACACAACGCCAGTCTTGCCATGATCGTATGTGGTTGTGTTCATGAGGGTAATTACCACATCCACTCAACCGGGGTCAAATGTGAGAGAAATATGAGACTTCTGACATAAACGGTTAGTGCAATTAGCATGAGCAAAACATTTAGCCAACCAGCCATTAAATGTGACAGAATCATTTTTCTCTTTTCATCAACAAGCCTGTGTACGGTTTTGTCTGGTCTCCTGCATAATTTGCATACTGAGCAGGCAACAGGAATAAGTCGATTTAATACAAGGGTCTCCAATTTTAACGTACACACCTTTGGTCGACACACAGCAACCGGGATAAAGGCAAGCACATACATTTCATCTCCATTTGTTCAACAATTGAAATGAAAGCTAAATAAACTAAACCCACAGACCCACAGGTCTGTGGGTTTAGCGCCACGCTCAGAGGTTGGAGAGCAGAGGTGGGCGTTTGTGTGGTCGTGCCAGGTGGTTACCTCAGGGCCCCTCTTAAGACATTAAGCCGAAGTCCCGGACCCTCATAACAAAGACTAAAGCTTATCTTGTGCACCCCTCGACCCCAATGCACATCCTCTTGGATTAATGCTCACAGAAGAATTACAGGGGAGGTTTGAAAAACGAGTAACCTAGCATAACAAATGGTAAAATGCATTTTCATTCTTTGCTGAATCGACTACTTTTACGGGCTTCTCGGTTCAGAAACGATGACATAATTCTTTCGATAACTAACCAAGACTAAAGTTTTTACGGAGCAGATATTTTGTACCACATAGCACCCTGTACAAAGTGGTTCCATCAAGTAAATAAATGCTAATCCCTGCATTACAACCACATAATACCCTCACAATGAACAATACTGTTGGCACCGTTGGCCATGTTGGACCCAAACCAACACATTTCCTGTGCGTAGATTGTGCGACCGTCGCTCCGTGATGGACGATGGGTTTTTTGTAGCGATCCAGTTAGCGCCCCGGCTGCCGCAATTATCGTAGCACATTTTCGCAGTTTACCAGAGACGGCGAGCCATCCATCAACAAGCTCCTTGCCCTGAATCGTATTATGTTTTCTTATGAATATTTTACATGTGGCTTGAATGCTAGCCTGCACATGCACGACCCAGGG
>JAOTIX010000111.1:8205436-8218557 GCA_027123715.1 Gaidropsarus macrophthalmus
TCTGCAAGAAAAGGGCATGAAAAGAGAGAGAATTAAAGAGCTAATTACTTATCTTGAAGATACTGGTTTAATGAACAGAGTATAATACACAATATTTTTATTTTATTTTATTATTATTTATTTATTTATTTTTTATGATTTTGTTTATTTTATTTGTTAGTTTGAATTGATATAGCCGACGTTCATGGTATTACACACTCCTGTACAGTTGGTGGCGGTATACTACAAATCAGTAACCTGCCAAGGAACAAAAGAAGAAGAAGAAGAAGGAGTTTAATTGCAGGAAGTACCGTCATCACCAGCCCGTCACGCGTGTCAATTCTTCATACGCAAGACACACTGGATAACCACGACTAACTGGACATTTATTTGTTATATCTTAAGTATTAATATCCCCCTCTTTGTTAAGGGCGGACATGTCTACCTCGTCTGTATCAAAGGTAACGTAATGTTTCTCCAACGGATAAGCAAACTATCTGCTGTATAACGGCGCCGTGCACGACTACATGCAATGACAATCTTTGTTGGTGTCTACAAAACTCGTTCTTGCCTGACGTTTAACGATGGCATTTTATATTTCAGGGCTGCTTTGTTTTTAAGCCTAGTGCCTCAAAGAGAAGAAAGACTTCCGACGAAGGTGAGTAATTGTAAACCATCTACGAGGACGCTACATGCAACGTTGTTAGGGGTTGATTTTAGGCATTGTAATGTACTATTGCTTAAAGATTTACCATTTATTCTCCTTGTGCTGACAACAGATTGTTTCAGTCATGGCTGTGATTCCGGTGAGGACAGTGCATTGCGCTACAAACTTTTTAAGGAACTGTGGGATACTATCAAAGATGATGCAGAGGTGAGGAAGAGCCTACATTACAATTAGTCCCCATTGGAAAACGGGTTATTGAGTATGATAACAAGTAAAACAAATATTATCTCGGAAACCTTCCGAACAATATGATAGTTTATGCCATTTCATAGTGATTGTGCAGTAGCGTCGCAACTTGTAGCGACGTTACTAGCTTAACTACATTTGGCAGTTACATCGCTATTTACAAAACCAAGTAACTTTTCAGTAGCTAAGCTCTTTTATTGATCAAGTAGCGCAGTAGCGTCCTCGAAAGCTATTTTCTCCTGGACATGTCTGATGTTCACACATAACAGCGCTTCTCTGCAGCCATCAACCCACACAAATTAGGAAGACGGATCATTACTTTATTTTCTATTGGACTGTCCTAACTGAATACGATGCGACTCAGTGCGACAGAACGCGGTGCAACCCGACTTCTTTAAAGCCTTTTTGCCGCTCTGTCCGTTTCTATTTTAGTCGCGTTTAATTGCGTATTTTAGTTGTGTATTGGGCTATTGTTCAATAAATAAATCTAAACATAGTTTAGCCTTTATCTGCCTGACAGTTGATCACTAAAATTGCATTGACTTAGCATGCAGTTTGTTTAATTGAAAGTAGCTATAATGTATCAAACTACTTTTGACAGGTTTTTGTAACTTAGCTTGCTACATTTGTATGGGTGGTCGCTTCTGTGTAGTGAAGCTGAATTTATTGTAGAGTAGCTGGTAGCTTAGCTCACTACACAAATGAAGTAGCTTGCCCATCACTGCCATTTCAACAATGTGTCCATGTTTTATACAAGCAGGAATGTAATGCAATATACCATCCATGTGGTTCACAAAGTAATCTAGATATTGTTGAGGGATAAAACAGCAACCCATTCAAAGAAAGCTGTCTTGAAATGGCAACTCGACCATTTATTTACTTTGTACATTCAGAACACAGATGACTTTAACCATAACATTCTTCAAAAAATTTTAATTACATTTTTATTGTCCAAGACTTTACAGAAAGAACTCGACAGGGACATCCTTTATGGCTTGCGGCAGTTCACCAGGAAGTGCTGCTCCAACTTCCAACATAAGACCAATGACTGGGTGTCTCGTATGAAGGCCAGTGAAATCCCCACAGCTGCCCTTGTCCTTGGTATGCTATCAATGAGGCCACCGTGGTTGGAATTGCACGTATTAGTAGTATTGACATTGTGCATATATTAGCATGTGATAACATCATGCAAGTATGGTTTTAGTTTGGACGCATCGAAATGGTGTGCATGTCTAATGAATAAAACCAATTGCCCAGTTATCCACAAACTGTTTGAACAAGAGATATTAAACACAACTGTCACTATTGCTGCACCACTCAGAAATGGGGTCCCTCATCCATCTTTCTACCCTCTGTAGGGGTCAATGTTTCTGATCATGACCTGACCATCCAGAGCGTGTGTGAGCTACTTCAGCAGTCCGTCACGCCTCACGTGGCTTCTTTACAGGCCAAAGAATGTGGCAGTAAGAAATCGAGCTGTATTGTTATTGTATTTGAATTTATACATGTACACCGCATTGCAATAGATCATGAGATTGTCTCTCAATCACGTTTTTCAGCGCTGAAGAATCTTATGCAGCAAGTTGTAAAGCGTTTACGTGGCACGGCTGTGGATGACGAGGATGAAGACGAGCACCCGGACAGTACTCATGCCCACCAGCAGGGGGCACACTGCAACCTCGCTACCCTCTGTGAGTGGTATGAAAACCAAACAAAGGTAGGGAACCGTACGTCTATATGTTCTGCTTCCTCAAATGTACGAGACAGCCACACACGCTAATGGCTTTGAGCGTATTCTCAGGTGGTATATTTTCTTTACTTAAAGATTGGAAAATGTTTTTATTCAGAAATCCAACACTCCCAGTAACAAGCCTGGAGCCGCCCATGAATGTAAGCGCCCCCCCATTGTCATCATCTTCAAAGACCTGGAGGCTTTCATCCCAAGAGTTCTTCAAGACTTCATCCGGATCTGCAGGTAGCTGTGTCTCAGGGGTTGCAGCCTCTCTGAATACTTTGTTTTGAACGTTTGCGTTTTCTTGCAGCGGCCTTCATCTTTGTGCCTGACCGTTCTCCTTCTCGTTATCTTAACAGTCGCTATGTGGAGCAGATCCCCCTCGTGTTGGTCTTTGGCATCGCCACGTCCACCAGCATCATCCAGCAGGTGCTGCACTACTCGGTGTGCTCCCTCCTCTGCATAGAGGTCTTCCAGTCCCTCTCCTCCAACCAGCACCTGTCTGCCGTCGTGGACAAGGTAGACCCATGAACCCAGCACACACTCTCCTGTATGAGGGGGACCATTCATCACCCTTGTCCAAAGGGTGACTGTGGAAAAGAGGCTCAGGGTGCAGTGGGCCTATTTGTATATGCCGTGTTCCTGTCTGCTTTCCACCAGATGATCCTGACCCACCACATCCCGTTCAAGCTCAGTGGCAAAGTTCTGCAGGTGCTGGTCAGCATATTCCTCTACCACGACTTCTCCGTGAAGAACTTCTTCAAGGGCCTGAAGGTAAGCGGGAGATGTCCCAGATCTCCTCTTTATAGTCTCCCTACTGTGTGCCACTTTTTCCCCCCACTTTGTCTGTTGATCTGTGACGTGTGTGTGTGTGTGCGCGTGCGTGTGCGTGATAACGGACCACAGCTGGCCCTGTTGGAGCACTTTCTCAGCCAACCCCTCAGCGTCCTGTGCTGTAGGAAGGAGGAGGTGGCGGAGAACATGGCACAACTCGGCTACCAGGGGCTGGAGTCTCTGAGGCAGCTGCCCTCCTTCAGGAGGTAAACGTCTGCTTTTCATTTGTTTAGAAAACACCTTGGTCCAATTCGAGGGGAATCTGATTCTGGTAATTTAGGAGGCATCTTACCTACAGGTTATTGAACCCGGTACATCTCGGGTGCAAGTTGCTATAATATATCATCATATAACTACTCATGACAATACAATAGTCTCTTCAAAAATGGTTAGAATTACATCCAACTTTATCCATGATGGCTGATGTTCCAGCCCTCACTGTGTGCTGATGTGGTGATTTGAATTCAGGAAGGAGTGCAGAAACTATTTAGTATTTTGATGTGGACTGTTGCACCATCGTGCTTGTCAAATTGGAATCTCCCCCAGTATAGGGTTAATATGTGATTGCTTTCTTTCTGTCCAGCTGTTTCGCTACATCTGCTATTTTGAACACCCTATTAATCACTCAGTACAGTTTGAAGTTGGATGCTATCTACAATCATCCCTTTCTTTCTTTCTGTCTTTCATTCCCCCCTCATGTAAGCCAACAGCTGTGCGTAAACCACACCCCACATACCTGTGGAGCTTGTGATTGAGAAGCTGCTTGTTTGTGAGCACTCTGGAATATTCAGCACACTCTTTTGTTTTGCTTTGTCCAAGGTATGTGGAGCTGCAGCAGCCTCAGGAACAAATGGATCTGTTGACTAACGACAAGCATATGAGGGTACACTTGGTGGATGATCCCTGACAAATGCATTAATGGCTGTGCTAAACTAGCACAGGGGACCTAGTTATAGTTTCTTTCTTTTTTGATTAAAGGACACCTGCCAGAAGCTGCTAAAAGATCTCCACAAGTATCACAAGAACTACTATCCCGTCCTGAAATGTTTACACATTTTCACCATCCCCCTCCCTAATTCCCCCCTCGGAAAGCAGGTAAGGGCACACTCTGCTATGGACAAGGGGTCGGGCTAAATGTAGATTAATGTGAGAGTTTAGTCATGTTTACTTAAAAAAAAATGTGAAATTGCACAAATTATACATCTAAATGCAAAACTAAATCCCCAAATGTACAAAATTATAATAATAGTAATAATAATGATATGGGCACTTAGAAATGCGGTCTCCCGGACCTACCTCAAGCATTGTTGGTAGAACCTGAGGCCCGCCCATGTGACAACGCATAGCTGTTATCGTTACTGAGATGAAACCATTCTGAATCAGCTCTCTCTTCATTTGCAGATAAGGGAGCTTCATATGATGTGCCTGGAGGGGAGTGTGTGGGAGAACGAGGAGTACCAATCAGCCATGCAGCTTCTGAGGTGAGGCGAAGGGCCGTTGCTGGCCGACATGGAGGCGGGCTCCACAGGGGCCAATCAAGCATAACCGGCACAAGCTAACCACCGCTTATCAATGATTTAGCGTCTGATTAAGCTTCATATAAAGGGGAAAGAGGGTCCGGACACACAGGGCTAATCTTATATTTGTAATAATATTGCATTAAATATTTATTATGATGTTGTTCCAGCTGTGTTCATTGGATTCTGTCATTGTTCTGGTGGTGGGGGGTATATATTCGATGCCAATTACAGAACGTCTGTAGCATTAGCGGTCCACATTGCCTGTGCTCATGGAAGGTTAGCGACAACAACCCTTTACACTGGGTCGTCTGTATCCCTCCCAACCAGGATGATCGACAGAGAGGAGCTGGTGACAGAACTCAAGAACTGCAAACTCGTCTTGAAGCCTTGCAAGTCAAAGAAGATGATGGCTGTCCTCTCCCAAATTCAGCAACTTCTGGATAAATTTGAGCATTTAGACGGTACGTTGTGTTCCTTATAGCTTGAGTACACTTCAGATGTATCAAGATATAAATAAATATGATCAATTCACATACTTTCACTATCCAAAGATTTTGGTTATTGTTTTACTATTCCTTCCAAACACAATATATTTCTTATATGTATGTGAAGGAATATGTGGACTTTGAATTTAAAAAGTTGTTTGACAATAATGTTGTTTTCTTGCTCGGTCTTGACAGAAACTAAGCCTGCAGCGTCTGTCGATGACGATAACCTAAGGTCTCCCGGGAAACTTCAGAAGAAAACGGATTTGTACCAACTGCAGAAAGCACGTCCACTGTGTTCACAAACCGTTCAGCCATCGCCACTGCACAGGTGTGAAACGTTGACTTCTTGAATGCTCCTTTCATGAGTCTTTTGTTTTGTCTCATAGACGCTGCTGGACATGGAGACCCCGAGAACGAAGAAAAGGAGTCGCTTTGAGATTCTGCGTAATGAAACGCTTGAGTTCATCGATGGCTTAGTCAGGTGTGGATCACCCGTTTTTATCATAAACATTATTGTATTGTTAAGTTTCTTGTATGTAGGTGTTTGAGATGTGTTTTTTATTTGTGTCTCTGTTATTTGTTCCTTTTTTGTGTGTTGGTATTCATAATGGTTTGTGTGAATCTCACTTTATTCTGTAGCTGTATATCATCTCCAAGTGTGGAATTCGTACAGAATAAAGAATTACAACTATGGAGCCCTTTGTCTTATATTCCCCCAGGAGCCACCTGGGCCCCCCGGAGACGCAGCCTCTGCACGAGGTCTGCTACTACAGCAGCTCCGCTGTCCTCCGCCGCCAGCTCAACGCCATTCCGCGCACCTCCATTCAGACGGCGCTGAGTAGCCCCTACCTCCACCTCCAGGTACTCATCATCAGCGTTGGTCATCCTTCTTTAAAAAAAGTCATTAGTTACAGTTACAAATTATTTCTGCAAAAAATGTATTGAGTTGGTAACTCAGTTACCACACTGTAAAAGTAATTAGTTACTCAGCAAAGTAACTGACGTTATTTTTCATGTTCTATAACGTTATTACGTTCTACTGTATAACATCTTCAACATTACAGATGTTTATATTAACTGATTGAAGTATATAAACACTATACACAGAACATTTGGTATATATTTGAACTTGGATTGCAGCCTGCCATATGATAGGTAGTAGTCATAGGTGGAAGTCAGAGCGCGCAGAGACAGCGTGAGCAGGGCGTCCGCCCACCCAGCCAATCACCATCGCATTTACAACGGTGACATCATCATCCCCACTCCTGCTCTCACCAGGCAGCTGATGTAGCCAAAGCTTGACGCCTCGCACTTCATTCAACCAAATTGTAGTAACGCACCACTTTACACTCTCATTAACGATAACGGCTTTGCAACGATGGGAAAAGTAATTAATTAGATTACAGTGTTACTAAAAAAATAACGTTGTTAGTAACGCTGTTATACTTAAATGCCGTTACTCCCAAGTACACTGCCCATCATGGACCTGAACTTCAGCTGAAAGTATTCAAGCACCACTCTCTGTCACTAAGCATCTGGAATGGGCGGGGGTATATGAAGGTGATCAAGCTGTTAACAGAATTGTTTTTTGTCTTAGAACAACAAGCTTCTGACAGAGGATGGAAGGCTTTCTATCACAGCGCCCGACATCTGTATCGTGCACATGCTGCACCTCGAGTGTGGGCGACTCATCAATCTGTACGACTGGCTGCAGGTGAGTAGGTGGATGTTTGATATGTTGAAGGTTGACTGTCTCGTCATGTGAATTGTTCCCCTTTGTTTAATTTACAAGTGACCGCCAATACAGCATTGGGATTCTGACTTTAAGCAACAGCTGTTGTTTGGTCAAAGGTTGTTTGTTCACTGATGTTAAACCTGCATCTGTGATTAGAGAAATCCATTATGTTTTGGTTTCCAGGCCTTCGTAAGTGTTGCCTCTGCTGCCGAGGGCAAAAACCTGGATTCTGAAGACTATGGAAATGTGGATGAACTCAAACGGTATCCTTTCAGCTAATTTCCTGTTCACTATATTCATGTACTAAGTAAATATTGTCACCCGATGTATTTGGGGTTCAAGTAGCAAATGTTAGTGATTGTTCTTATTGGCTCGGTTTTGAAAATATTGGATGGTAGTATTATTACAAGTTGTCAAAACCTATGCAGCGGCATAGATAAGTATTGAGTTCTTTATCAAACAGTGCCTCCATTGTTTTAGTTGGTGACCATGGTTACTTGGTCAGACATCCCGTTTGTTTTTCCTAAATGGCTTTGAAGGGCTCGATTCATCCATGCTGTGACCGAGCTCGAGTTTCTTGGATTCATCAAGTACACCAAGCAGAAAACCGACCACGTTGCCCGGCTGACCTGGGGAGCCTGCTAGCTACTATTGTTGTTGTTGTATTGTTGTTTTTTTCTGTGGAAGACCTTCATCTTATTCAAATAAATTGGAACTGAACGTAAAGGAATGCCAATTTGTTTTAATATTTTCTTTAAATGAAATACTAAAAGGCAAGCTATCTTGAGGTTGTAATAGATAAATAGAGCTATTTGGTTGGGTTACAGCTATTGATATTTCCAGTCACATTCAAATGATGTAGGTTAATTAACAGCTATTAAATAATAACTATGATAAGCTATATTGAATTTTCCCCAAATAATTGACAGAGTCCCAAGTCAATTAAGTCTTTAATGCTTTAAAACCTTTTATTTGGATTGAGTTGTCCACTAAGTACATTGGCTTTAACGTAATACCAGTAAAACAAATGTCAAATAAATAAACCAAAAGTGATGGGGAGGGAAAGGGTCAAATCAGTTACTTTGTGCTCAAGTACAAAACAATAAATTGAGGGCCGGCGAACACCTTATCACACCAACATGTTATCATCTTCCACTGTCGCAAAGATTGACCAGCAAACCTTCTGGCGTTTCCATTTGCCGTTCATCATATATACATGTCACCTTCGGAAATCATACGATGAACAATTAAAGTCCGGAATGCCAAGAATCTTTATAAAAGTAATAATTTTAAAAACACTTACAGCAAAGAGAAACAGGCCACTGGTAGAGATAGGGTCCATTCATTTTACAATAGGAAGCACCTAGTTGCTTACAACAAGAATGGTAACCACTGACAACGGCATCATATAAACCTTTGCCCAAAGACTGATTTATGGCACAATAAGAAAGGTTTTTATTTAAACTAGCTAAACTGAAATTCCTGCACTCATGGTCTTCTTCAGTCTTCCTTCCAGCCAGAGATTGTTGTCAACCAAATATATCAGCCATACTCAGGACACATCTGGTGGAAAAGTAACAAATGAACAAAACGTTGCAGGTTAACTTGAGTAGATTCAATTTGAAATACATTGTACATGTTGCCACAGCAACTTATCATATTCAGTAACCAGGACTGATAAGAGTGTGCACTGATTGTATCAGTAAGCATTAACAGTTACTAAACCCATGATTAGTTCAAGGTTTCAAGACATGGAGACATAAAAGGTGAATTAACTTACAGCTGGCTGGTTGCTCGCCAAATCGTCGCATCAATTGGTCATGTGTGAACTTCACAAAGGTGTCATATTGTTCTAAGATAAACAACAAGTATAGCCCAGTGTTATTGATGTATTACTCCAGCACAACCGAGGGAGATAAAATGAGAACACAGGCATCTTAACGCAAATGTGCACTTTGTTGTTTGGTTTGGAACCAACCCACCTGCCAATTTTGAGGTCATAGTCTCCTCATATTCCTCCCTGACCTTGTCTTCCCTCTCTTTAAGTAGGCGCTCGCAGATCATGCCGACCTGTCTGAGTGTAAATAAAGGTTGTTCTCTTCTAGTGGGGGAAACACTGCCAGAGGATGCCCCTGAGGAAGCAAACATGTTTTGTTATTAAATGTTTGAGGTCTGATTAAACATAACTTCTATTGGTCTGTATCGTTTGTTTGATAAACATAACTCAAACCAGACCTAGGAGGCTGGGCTGGGCAGACATAAGGGAGGATGAGGACGGGGAGTCCGGAGAATAGCAGCCCTCCGACTGTTGGTAACAATCCAGGTGCTTCCTCTTCTGGATCCGTTTGTACTCCTGTTTGATGTTATGCAATATTTGCTCTGCAATAAAGGGGGTAGATTAACTGTGATGTTAGTGAAGAAAAACACAAGTCATCTCTCAGAGGCCTCTTAAGCAACAGTGAATTCCTCAAACAACCACACTGATTTGATTGAAGCAGTGTGTGTCGACGACGCTTAACAGATGTGTCGGTGCTGGTTCGACGTATCGTTAATATAGGGGAGATATGGACGGTGGCTGACGTCCATCATCACCTGCAGTAAATCTGGACGACGTTTCGTCAAATGGCGAGGGCTCCATGCGAAGGTACTTCCTAGGCGACGAAGAGGAGGACGGGGACACTGGAATGCACCTTCGCCTTTTTGGAGACGAAGGGCTCATCAGTGGATCAAAATCCATGCTTCTCTTCAGGGTGGCTCCACACGCCATGACTTCAGTGGTGGCGTTTAAACTACCGGATGGAAAGACAGTTAATGGGACGATCACGATAGGATAGCTCGAGTTCGTAAGGCTCGGGTTTATAAATGTCGTGTTATTTAACGTTTCAAGTTCAATTGTCAAATAAAGTCGTTATTTCGATAAGGAAGTGGATTGGCATAAGTTGGCTTTGCCAGTTCGGCGTAGCCCAACGCTACGAAGATTAGCATGTAATCGAGCCAAAAGAAAACAAAGCTAACTATTGGAGGCTAAAGTATCGTAGATGGAGTCATATGGTATGCCTTTCCACTTGAAAATAGCTTTCTCACCTTCTTGATGAAATTAGCACTCTCCGATTGCTTTCGCTGGGCGTCGATTCAGACAAAGTCGCTGTGGGAAAGTTATGTTGGTGTTAAATGAGTTAAGTGTGGGTCATCTGCCTTGGCATTAATGTAGCGCTGTGGCTAGCGGTAGATAGCGAGCTAGCGCAACTTAGCTGCTTGTTTTTGATCTGAGCAGTCGGCTTCTCTTGTTGACGAGGACATGTGTGCGCATGGACAGCCTGCGCATGTGGCACTTGGATGATGGGTATTGTAGTTAAACTGTGGTCAAAATATATGGACTACAAACGGTGCTGATGTTGATGAGGCTCCGTGCTCAACTTCATCTCGACTTTCGCCATACAAGAAGTAACAACTTCTTTGTGATTTATTGTAATGTAATTGTTCTATATATTATTTCAGAATTATTTTTTTTTTGCCACACATTTCACTGTTCCATTTTTCACATTTCCACACGAGGGTGGCAGTGTACAGCAGTGGGTTATTTTTTCAATACCGTTTGCCTGTGCTCCTAATGTATCGAGGGTTTTATTTAGTCTTTGCATCATTAGCAATTATTCAGTTAGAAATAGCTTGTGTAGATCGGTCGACAATCTCAATAACTAGTGTATGTAAGACTATTGTGTGTTTTGTTGAAAAAGTGTAGCCTACACCAAATTATCTTATCTGATAAATATATATTTTTTGGATGAGTTTTGGGGTTTGGCTTTAGTGTTTGTGTTTAGAGTTTGGGTTTGCTTTTAGGATTAAGATAGAAACAAGAAACTAGAGGTTTAGAAAAAAGACAATATACAAAGTGTTGCACGATAAAATTGCACCATTTATTTTTCTTACAAGAATACGGTATAAATAAAAAGCACAGTATAAATAAACATAAATAATTAAGAAATTCCACAGCCAGGTTATGTTGAAATTTGTTCTGATAATCATGCTCTGAAAGTATGACAGATTCAACTTAATACATGTACTTAAAATACAACTGATTATCACATAATAGTTGAATGTCCTTACAAATCCATTTGAATGCATTTCTTTCCCGCACAAAGGTTAAAACCTTTAATTATTCAATGTTCTATTACCCAAATAATGTCCTTTTTACTGACACATTGGATTTAAGTCAAGTTACATTACATCACAGTTTTCTCTGACATGATGTCAAAATATTGCTATAAATAAAACAAAAAGTCAAACTATATCATGAGAAAGCTTCTAGAACGGTCTCTCTTCATCCGTTTGGCACATATTAATGTCTCTTTATTCTTGCAACTTCACCGTGGTCAGTCTAGTCTCCAAGGCCACCCCTCCACCCCACCCCGAGCCACAAAATGCCTGATCCTGCTTCCTTCATACGTGCTCCGCCACAGACGTTTCTGTCACCCCCGACAGGTTGACCCGTGCCACTTTGCCTCTGCTCCTCCTCCCGCAGGTCCCGCCTTCCCGTGCCGACAGGCTCGCCTCCTCCGCCGCCCCCACGCCGCAGCAGCAGCCCTCGCTCTCCCCGCCATCGTCCAGGGAGCGGGACCAGCGGGCGGAAGGGCAGACCCTGCACAGGTTCAGGAAGGCCCGGCGCAGGTCCTTGCTGCGCATGGCGTAGATCACAGGGTTCACTGTGGAGTTGAGCAGGCAGAGCATGCTGCAGAAGGCGAACACCGTCTTCACCACGTCGCTGACCTTCCAGAAGAGGTCGTACGCCATGATGGCCAGCACGGGGCCCCAGCAGATGATCAGCACCACCAGGATCAGCACCAGGGTCTTGGCCAGGCGCAGGTCCATGCGGGCCTGCTCGGGACGCACGATCTGCACCTTGGTGCCGTCTGCCGTGTAGACGATGACGCTGCGCTGGGAGCCGCGGCTCAACATGCGCACGGCGTGGTGGTGCGCCTTCCAGAGGATGAACACGTAGGCGTAGATGATGAAGAGCACCAGCACAGTCGTCATGCCGATCCAGAACATCAGGTAGCGCCGGTCGATCAGCGGGAAGATGTCGGAGCACACGGAGCTCAGGTTCTTGCAGTTCCAGCCCAGCAGCGGCAGCAGTGAGAATGCGATGGCCGCCGCCCACATGACGGTGAAGGCCACCACCGCCTTGGTCTTGGTGACGATGCGCTTGTACGCCAGCGGCCGGTGGATGGAGATGTAGCGGTCGATGGCGGTGAGGAAGAGGCTGCCCACCGAGGCGGTGAAGGAGGCGATGACGCCTGCCAGCTTGAAGAGGAAGACGCCCGGCGTGTCCTTGCGGTGGAGCACGTGGAAGTCCAGGAAGCTGTAGACGAAGATGACGCTGCCGATCAGGTCGGCCACGGCCAGGCTGCCGATGAAGTGGTAGGAGGGGCGCGAGCGCAGGGTCCGCGAGTGTAAGATGACACACAGCACCGCCAGGTTCTCCAGCACCGTGAAGCTGCCCAGGACGAAGGCCAGGATGGCGATGGCAAGCTGCTGGCTGGGCGTCAGGATCATGAAGCACTCCATGTTGTCCGCAAAGTTCTCCCCGCACAGCTCGCCCAACGGGTTCTTCACCGAGGTCCAGTTGGCCGCGAGGACGTCCGAGAGGTTCGCCGGCGGGTGCGGAGGAGCAGGAGGAGGAGCGGTCTTGACTCCGCCGGGGAAGCGCGGCTCGCCCGCTTGGAACCCGCCCTTCAGGAGGCCCAAGTACGGCGACGCGTCAGGGTAGACGGCGTCGTTGGAGCCCAGGTACGGGAAACCGGTCGTCATGACGCTCGTCACGGTGTGGTCCGCCATGCCCCCCCCTTTTCATTGAACGGAAGTGGTGGACCCAAAAAATACGGAAACCGTTCACATGGTGAATATTGGAAATGCGAAACAC
>JAOTIX010000111.1:8275300-8298406 GCA_027123715.1 Gaidropsarus macrophthalmus
CCTATAGTGGGTCTGTGTTTTTCTCAGCTCACGCATCATTCTCACCTTTTTCACCCCGAGCCAGTTTGCATGCCTGATATCCACTAGGAGGGCTCTAGGGCGGTCGCCAATGGGCTTCCTTTACCCCGTTTTATTAGAGCGCCCTCACTAGAGGGAACAGCGGCACGCATTTAGCACGCATCTTCTTCATCCCATTGTATCACAACGTCTCCTTCGCTTATAAGTAGGGGCATCTGAACAGCCCATTCTTCCGGTGGCATTGTTTTGTTTATCAATCTAATTACTAAGGCCAGAATGCATGGAATACAGCAGCAGCCACACGTAACGACGATCCCTACGAATACTGCAATGGACATACACAATGACATGACAAGGGCGTTCCATTTTCCAAACGCGCTGCCAAACCAATCATCTAAGCTGTTGGTAACCCCTGAATCCTCTGCCATTTGTCGTGACAAGGCCTTCAGCCCTGCCAGCGCCTTGGTCACCGATCCGTCAGAGGCAGGATTGTTGGGGATGAACGTACAGCACTGGTCGCCGAACTTAGAACAGCCTTTCTCTTTCCCGGCATTTATGGTGGGCTGTCCTTCTCACGTCTGGCGCCTTCCGGACAGGCGCAGCTCCGGTTGTTGCGTCCACCAGGTTGCCCTGGCCCGTGATGCTTCGTTGGGCCTGGACTGGCGCCTGGGTGCTAGGCAGAGTCTGTAAGGCAAGTGTTAGTAGTAGGAGGAGGAGGAGGCCGGCCTCCACGCCGCCTCCCTTGGTCCCCTGGGGCCCATTGTCCCTCAGTCCTTGGGGTCGTCTCCTTCAGCCTCTGCTGCCTCTTCTGGAGACCGTTGATTCCGGGCTGGTTGGCCCGCTGGATCCTGGTGCCACCTTGTGGAAATAAGATTTCTAACCTGTTGATCATAGCACAGTGCTTTTTCATTCTTTGAAATTAAATAATGAAGTATTTTATTTTATTGTTGTGTTGTAATTTAAAGTATAGTATAGTTATTAGGAATGATTGTATCAATTATCAAAAATAATATGTAATAATTATACATTTGTAATTAATACACATAATATGTAATAATATATGAAGGCAATCCAGGCCTTTGTTATCCGATTCTTTATTATTATTGTTATCCAAATATTTATTATTAAACTTATACTATATTCTTCCGCCGTATTTTGGCACTTGACTAGTACGGCATACTTCAACCCAGTGCCGGCGCTCCGCACACGCAGAACACGCACTGCGCGTAGGGCACCAAGTGCCTGGGGGGAGCACCCATCAATCTGTCGTAAACGAAATCATCATCATAATAATAATAATAATGAACATGTCTAAAACATGTTAATCGACTTGTTAATCGATTGCCACTCCCCGTCACAGTTGCCTCTGCCGAGCGACGCTTTTCAAAACTTCGCCTGGGGGGCGTGGCAGGAGACAACATGCCAAATATTGGACAGAAGAAAAAATACTTAACAACGCAGTTCGTGCTTCAGACATTTGCTTTTGCTTGGCGGCAGAGAGAGCATTTGCAACATTAACCGGAAACGGTTTGGCCAATTCGGCGAATTCAAGTTGTTGTCGTGGACCACGACAACAACAACTCGAATTGGCCGAATCTGGTCCGTCGGTCTGGTCCATTAAAAACTGTAAAGACCGACCACACGTAGAACACAACCAGGCCAAAAGGCTCATATGTTGTCCACAAAACGGGCAAAATCTCACTCGACTCACGTGATCAACATATCGTTTCCGGTTCAACCCCGGAGTTGGTACATTCCCGTTCCGTTTCGCTTCACCACTTCAAAATTTTGTCTCGGCGTATGTAAAAGTGTTTTGTATATTGTTAATTTTTTTCTGAAATATACAGTTGTTTTCTGAAATGTACATTTGTTTCGGTAATGTTATTTTGTTTTATGATATGTAAAAATGTTTTCAGATACAATGTTGTAAAACCGCCTGCCCACCCTGGTTTGAATCCGCCCACTTAGGGCTATGTGCCGCGGAGGAGAGCAAACATGGCGGAGAGGAGCGTCGAACCAGATCTGGAATGGAACAACCGGGCCTCAGACAGTGCCGATGACATTCTGGAGGCAATGGAGACCCTGCTCGCCACACTGAGAGCCTTTGAAGATGTACTTCGGCATCAGGAGATATCTGTCACGTCTTCCTCTGAATACTGCGAAAACTTCTGCCAGGTAATGGACATCATGGTGGTCACCGTAGCTCAGCACGCAATATTGTTTTTCTCGTAGCGTTGAAGCTAGGCTAGTGCCACGGCCCGAGCGAGAAAATAAGCCTGCTATATAGGCGACCTTCTACATTTAATATTGAAAAACATAACAAAGAAGATATGGAATATTGTGCATTGTCATTCACAGAGAATTGACGAAAATTAACAAAACATGTTGCAGAAACATCTTCCACCTGCAGATATTTCAAGGATATATTTTCAATTGTGTGATGTGCTTATGCTATGCTTAATATAAGCGTTATTGTGATAACATTTTTATTAATGTATGAATGACGTTCACATTTCGTGCTGTGTTGCATGTTGTGAGGACGCTATGCTGCCGAATCCAGACCCATGCATGATGCTGGGCGGGGCGCTATGCCGTTTTTGCATTGGAACATGTATTTAGGAGAAGCATGGCCTTAACCTATACAATATGAACACCGAGTGTCAAATAACTATTACCCGAAGGTATTGAGTCCAAACAGTTACTTTTTATAACCACCATTATAAACATTAAAGGGGAAATCCGGTGTAAAATGGTTAGTATGATAACGAGATCGAACGTTTGATATAGAGCAAAACAAATCATACGACGCAAAGCGAAGTTAGTTGTTTTTATCCGATTCCACCAAAACGCTAATACGTTAGTGCGTAGGGGCATCGAGTGAAATCACTTTTTAAAAACCACTTGCAAGGCTAGAAGTAGCCTGACACTTCTTTGGTAGTATAATGAGGGTTTGACATCATTGTAAGTGTACAGATAGTTTATTAAAAAGCATATTTTATACACGCAATACCTTCAGTAGTTGACCCGTCGACGTCATATCCTTTTTGAGACTCAAAATACACCTGCTAATTATGGAAGAGTTAATAGGGAGGAAAAATATTATAGATAAACCGAGCCAGCTTTTCCATATTTAGCAGGTGTAGTATGTTGATAAGGAGGTCCCAGATATGTGGAGTGAATTTGGAAGCACTAGGATCAATAGAGGAAACCTGAGAAGCATTAAGCAAAGTATTAAGTGCTCATTTAAAAACATAAACATAAAAATGAAAATAAAAAGACAAATTTGCATTCTTTTCGCTTTCTTCTTCTCCATCTCCCCTTCAATTACTGCTGATTTTGAATATCGCATTGCAAAGCCAAAGCACTGAGTATACACAAATTATACAATTATATGGTTTCACAAAGGCACTGCAATCTACTCCTAGAGAAATTAAAATATCATGTATTTTAATTTCAGTACACCTGCAGAAACAAGTGTAGCCCTAGAACCAGAAACTGCTCTGGATATCTGCTCTGGTAGGCTGGTGGTTGCAGCTCAGCTTTTATTGACTGTTACTGCTCCATTTCACATTAAGCATGCGCCAAGTATCGTCGTTTGTCGCAAATCTCCGCACAAAACAACCACATGTCCTCGATTTTGGAGTAGTTGAACTTATGGTTCCCGGAGATCATCTTTCTCGTGGTCTTCAAGGTTGAAACGTCGTTCTCACACCAAAGTCTGGCATACCACTTTGCAGCTTGTACCATATCCTCCTCTCCCATTCTGACTGCACTGGGCAACTCCACCTTGGATGAAAACAAATGTTGGTTAGTTTCCACCCACTCTGCTGACCTTCTGCAGTCAGAAATGATACTGGCCTCAAAGTTGTCCTATGGGAAAGACAAAGAGGGAAAAGTTAGTCTCCCTATCGCAAAACTACTGTACAACGGGCCGTAAACAAATAACAGCATAAGAAGCAAAGAGACACTCCCAATGAGCTTTGTCAGAATAACCTCCACCTTGATAGACCGGATCACGGAACACGGATAAAGTTCAGATTCAGTAAACATTGCTGGCTGAAGGATAGATTAAGAAAATGACACTGTAGTAGTATTCTCAAAGGAAAAACACAACCAACTTTGTTCATTCCTGTTTTCCGAGGGTCCAGCTTCATGTTATCCTCAACTAGTTTGTTAATGTGGGAAGTCATTAAAATCCCCTCTATCCCTCTACTTCTCCAACAAAAATTTAAAACATGTCAGGTTAATGCTCCGGTCAGCATCCGTGACCAAAGGCACTGGCTCAAGATCTAGAGTTGGCCCCCCGGCGCCAGGCCGTGGCTGCCCACTGCTCCTCAGGGATGGGTTAAATACAGAGAGAATCTCACTGTACAAGCTGTACAAGCTTTATATGTGACAAATAAAGTGTCTTTACCAACTCAAACCCAAAATCTGCCCTCAGTGACGTCATCCACTTTCCGCCTCTTCAGATGGAAGACTGGTGGTACCTCACCTCGCAGGATGTCCTTTGCTGTGTGTGCCCAGTGGGTATTTGCCATGGCTTAGACATGGTTATAACAAAGATGGTGTCAAGTAAGGTGCTAATATTTCCAAGACAATCAAGTACATGTCAACATCTTTATGCTTTCCTTTTCTACGGTCAACGTTCTCCATGAGCAAAACATTTCTGAAAAGAAAGAAATATATCATCACTGTATGCTGCAGTAAATGTAATTTACAGAATTATAATGCTTTACTTTGAACAGCTTGCATAAAGCTCTGCAGCGTTCCACTTCAAAACCTGTACCCTCTTCATAGATTGAATGGTACATCTACATAACAGAAAAAGTAGCAAATAGCAACACATAAGAGTACACAAAGACACAGACAAACATATCCATACCTTTGTATGTAATGGCATTTTTCGTGTGAACATCCAGGTGCTGCTGACGCTTTGCTCTTTGGCTGGGCTTGTATTTGGGGCAAAGGGGGCAGTGGAACAGCTTGCCACAAGTTCTGCAGCGTTCCAGTTTAAGCCCTGTACCCTCTTCATAGATTGAGTGATGCATCTACATAACACAGAAAAAGTGCTGTTAAAATATATGTATTTCAATAGGAGTATAAAACGAGTGGAATGACGATGCCTTTAAATCCTTGTCACTTTCATTTAGACAAACAAATAACCCAAGCGTCAGTCAACAGTTAGCCACTGTTAGCGTAAAAAACAACAACCCATCCACGTTATGTACTTAATAATTAAGCAATTTGCGTGTGTAAGGTGGCTAGTAAAACTACTTGTATAATGAAGGTTTTATGTCTATAACTAGATAAATATATTTTGTTACTTACTGTTGTCCCAACAGTAACGTTAGTCAATCTCTCTCCGTCGTCTTCTTCTTCTTCTTTATTTTTAGCCGCAATATATTATGACAGAGTCCTTTTAGAGACGCACTAAAAGTTTGTTTCTTCTTGTCCTGACACTGAGGCCTGAGGCCGTATTCCAAAGTGGAGGAGGCATGCTAAACGGGCGCCCCTTCCAGGACGCCACGTCATAGAACGCCGCCAAGCACTGTTCCAAAGTTGAGAACACTTTTCGCGGCCTTTATTTTGAGAATTCTGAAGAATTTTCAAGGATGCTTTGATGCATGCTCATCGAGTAAAAATACCCACAACCCTCTGCACTCACACGCTGCGCAGGGTTATTTAAAAATGTCGGAAGGAAGGCAATACACATTTAAATGTGAGCAAAGTTAGAATAAATCGTTAAGCTTAAAACCTGTGCAATTAATTTTTTATTTTTTGCAAGCTATGGATCTATATTTTGCATGGATTGATTTGTTTATGTACGTAGCTGGTGTTTAAATAAACTACTGTAGCAAATAACAATTTAAACAATATTAACAATATTCAAATATTGCCCACTGGCAATGCCATGATTACAACTTAACCTGGTTTTGACGCGGAGATGTAAAGATGGCATGTTAAAGGATGATAGTAAAGAGACACCGCTTGCTTGTGCATTTTGCTTTTATTGAATGACAGAAGCGCTCCACACTAGCAAGTCATTCCAAACTCCGAACGTTCACGACTGCTCGGCAGCACTCTAGCCTGTCTCCATTGCACGCTACTCTCAAGGAAGTGCTCTAGCGAGTCAATATATTATTGCAATATTGCATTTTATTGTCACACACACACACATAAGGTAGAGCGAAATTGTTTCTCTGCATTTAACCCATCACCTGCACGACACAGCACACACGCACACTGTGCAGGGAGCAGTGGGCAGCCGCGGTGCAGCGGTGTTTGTGGGTTAGGTGCCTTGCTCAAGGGTACTTCAGCGGTATTGAGAGGGGGAAAGCTCTGTTCATGAACGTATTTGTGTTTTGGTGGAATCGGATAAAAACATCTAACTAGGCTTTAGCGTGTGTGAAGGGGTTCTTTTTTTTAGGCTATACTATCTTGCAATTGAACGTGAATAAGTTTACTACTTAAAAACATCAACGCTGAACATCATATCTAGGACGGACGGACACGATGCGATACATTCGGGTGGAATGGTTAGTTAGACCCATTGGTCTCATTGGTCAAATCACAGGGTTCCATTCACATCACGAGCAGTATACACACTTGCATGCCTCTCTCCCTTGTATGCGCTTAATATTAATTAATATTCAAGTAACACTGAATTCTGAACTGAATCGTTTCAGCCCTATCTTGAACGTATTCGCGTTTTGGTGGAATCGGATAAAAACATCTAACTTAGCTCTGCGTCGTATATGATTTATTTTGCTCTATATCAAACGTTCAAATTCGTTATCATACTAAACATATCCCAGATCCATTTTACACCGGAGTTCCCCTAAGTGCACGGTGCCACAGAATCAACATCAAGCGCCACGAATTGACAAACAACTCAAGCAGATTTCGCTCAATACAGTACACGCTACGCTACGACGCTGACATTTCCGCGAAGGGTTAGGATTAGGGTAAGGTTTAGGGTGGTCCGTGGGTTAGGGTTAGGGGCCCAATGATGGATTTTGAGTGAAGCATTACCTGTGGTTATTTCACAGATTCCTGTGAGACCAGGCTGCAAGAGGCCTATACCTTGAGTTCTTCTTCAGGAAGCCATGTCAAATTAGGTGTTCGGATAGGGCATGCAAGCTTTGCACAAAATAGTTTGTTGCATTTATTTTAGGTAGTTGCCTTGTTGTACCCTTAGTTGTTATTTATATTGAATTATAGTATTTTATTTGTATTATTTCCTATTTATATTGTTACATTATACTAGGAGCCTATTTATTTAGTTTTACCAAAAACGTTAAATGCGAGAACAGGTTGATATTGGCTGAGGTAGGTCTTGCGTATTTGAAATAAAAACCTCCAGTTTCAGTTATTTTTTGCAATTCATTCCTTGAATGTCACAGAATTTAAAGTTCAGGTAAAAACTAAACTTTAAAAACTAAAATGTATCAATTTTAATGAGTGATTCTCAACATGAAACATAAAAGACAGGTCTTCCTCTAAAATAAAGTCCAGGTATTTGTATGAGCAAACTACTCTACTGGCCTGCCCTGTAATGTATGGAGTTGGGGCGTGGAATGAAAGGCAGGGTTCTGGTTTGTTTTTAGCTGTCTTCTCTTTAATAACTTGCTTCACTTACATCACTTACTATTAAGATTGAGCTGAATCATTTCAAATGCTTCATGCAGCTTTAAAAAACAAATGTGAACGATAGCCATGATACTCTGTCCCGTTTTCCCACTGTCATTCCAAACTGTGACCAAAGTCAGTCTCCCTTCCCTGCAGAACTATGAATTTCAGAAGGTTGTGGCTGAATATCATTGTGCTATCTATCATCGTCTGTTAGTCTGTACAGGAGTAGGGAGCGTTGCACTGGGAAGCACTGCACAGTGGGAAACACTGGACAGGATACAGGATAATACATTTGTTTACTCGTCTTGAGAGATATATATTAAGTCGAAGGGGGCCTTATACGAACACACAAGACTTTATGAAGCCCTCAGTGAAATGTTGATAGTGCTTGTGGTTGGTGCTGTGTGGTCAGGGTTAAAGCCTTTACATTTGAATAATGGGTAGGGAGTGGAGGGAGTGCCACAGAATCAAGAGATGCCATTCACGTGGATATGGTTGGGTTTTGTCACCACCATGGCACATCCAGTTCCTCTGGTGTAGCGCTTCATTGCCCAGAATTGTATGAGATTATTGATGGAGCCATGAGACATGGTTGAGCTGGACAACCTACTTCAGTGAATCATTGACTGTTTCATGGATGTATATGTATGAAGCGACTCATGTGTATTCACAAAAACAACCTCAATTGCATAGCTATTATATGCATATTATGACCATTCCGTTATCAGAAGTATGAGGTAGAGCATATGTATATGCTATACCTCATACCTCATAGGGCATGTTTGTGTTATGACGAAATGTCATGGAAACTCAACATATAGTGGCTGGGTAAAAACAACAAATAATAATTTTTAAATATGCCTTCTTTGTCCTCATACTCAGATATGAATGAATGGACTAGGGCTGATCTGCCAGTGAGCAACCCTAGTGGTATTAACCCATATATGCCTTCAAGCAACAGAGCACGCCTTGATGTCCTGATTAAACTTGCTTGCAACATTTTGTAGGAAAAATGTCCTAGTTTCTGTAAGTGCCTTGTAGCCTAATAATTTTGTACAATACATGGCATTGAGCATGATATTTGTTCCATAACTCACAATATATCTCCTGATCTAATTTGTGGCGCACTTGATTGAGAGATTGAAAATGATACTATTTTGTATTGCATTCATTTACCCACATTTGTCTCTAATGATGATTTGAGTTGGAATTGGCAAGACTGTGGTGTCATTTTTCAATAGGTTGATGTCCAACACTGTGTGACTAGATGCAAATAAATCAGCCGGCTTGTAGAACTTGGAGACTGGAGACGTGGTGTTATGCAATATGTGTCCAAGAAGCTTAACCCTAAACTCTACTGCAGAGCGTTCTGTACGTCCACAGACCCCTTGCCGCCGGTGTCCCTTTGTCGTGGTGTAGAAGAGTATACTCAGAGGCACTTCCATCCATCATAAAATGAATGCCACTTTTGTCAAACGGAGGGACAACACCGAACTCGGGCCCGTGGGCATTTTTATTGCCCTTTTGTTTCAGGAACTGTTACAGTCTCATTCTCGAGCGATAGTGCCGCTCCTATTACTTTTCCTTTGCTATTCTAGAAGTTTGCATCTAGGACCGCTTAGTTGCAGTAGTGAACTTGTGTTTCTTAAAATGCATTAAAAGTTTTTACAGAGCAGCTGGCACACTGGTAACCCTGAGTTTTGTTTACATATTCTGTGGCTATTCTGCCAATAGACACTTTTCAGGCATGGCCCGCAAAAAGTCCAGCACAAAAAGAATAAATATGATATTCCGCTTTTTATTTGTTTACCCACCTCTGAGAGTGGCATGTCAGCTCACATGAGCCCTTAGACCGTTCTCTTTTTTTGTTCAGTCAAAGTCCCTTTAGGCCCAATCAGAAGCCCCTATCCACCAAAATGCCAGCTGCGTTCCACTCAAGTTAAACCAATGTGTCCCCAAGGCATCTAACCCAATGTGTCATTCAAAACCTACAATTATAAACAACTCTATTCCATCGTGTGTTCAAATTAATGGTTTTCTTTAGGTTTGTTCTTAACGATATATATATATATATATTTTTATATTTTTTTACAGGCACTTATGCACTATGCTGGAAGCAGGAACTCGGAAGAACATGGCCTTCCTCTGCTGGAAGTCTACTGTCTGTCCATAGACTGCTTTGCCGCAGCCAGGTCCCACCTCACCGCTGAGTCAGAAAGTGTGGCGCTTGTGTTGAAAAGACTCGCCTTGTAAGTGGTAATACAATGTTTTGATGCAAGACGCACAGATTTATCCCGACGTTTACCTTGTTAATAGTTTTCGCTAAAACGTTGCAAAAAAGCAACCCGGTTTCATGATCTGCATTGCGTAGCCGAAAGTGGAATCATACATTAAACGACAACTGCGGTTTGTTAACCCACCCAACTTAATTGGCTAACATGATTTGGGGGGTACCTTTTAAATTATATATACAGTGATATGTACACTTCAAATAGATTGTACATGAAATGAGTAACTCTTGTCTGAAACAAAATGATCAAAACTTAACACCTTATAGTGGATATTGTGGGTGCCTTTACAGAAAATATTTCCAGGGGTTCATGTGCATTGGGGATATCGCTGTCCGGGTTCTTACTCACTTTTCCCTTGTGTCTAGGAGCTGTTTCGAACTGTTGCTTTCAGTTCCTGAAAATGAAATCCCATATGAAGCCTGGTTTCAGTTTCACAACTCGGTCCAGGTAAGATTTGGAGGGCTATGCTGTTATCTTGGCTTGCTAGATTCTTTGACTTTAAAAGTAAATCATAAACAACGTCATTACATTTGTACTTATTTGATGTCGCCCACCTCTGTTCATCCCAGATTGCCCATGAGAGTTTGATGCAGTTTGGGAGCACAGACCTCCAAGCCCTGCTGCAGATAACGGGTGAAGGGGGAGCGTGGAGCAACCCTGTCCTCACTGCCCTCCTCACAGGCCAGCCCACCATTCCACTGGAAGGTTAGCATCTAGCTTCCTCTTGCTCTCTTTTCAGCATCCGCATTTTGCATTTTTTTGCTGCCTAATCAGCTTTCTGCCGACAGATATTTATCTTTTTCTCCTTCCTTCTGTAGTTAATGCATACATCGGCTTAGAGGGGGAGGGCTTCATGGAGATGCGCGTGAAGCATCTGGAGAAGATTGGTGAGATTGTCAAAGCAGTCGTCTTGGCCAAGTCCTGCTGCGACTGTTGCCTTATTTCAAACCAAGGCCACTTCCGCCAAACCTACGTCTCCCTACTCTGCCTCCTGCTGCCCAACAAGGAGGCCATTACAGAGGTATTCATTTAGGGCATTTCGCAGAAGCTTTTATCCAAAACGACTTACAATAAGTACATTTGTCGCAACATAAGAAGTGGAACAATATATCGGTGTCGGTACAGTAGAGATGTTCATAGAACCAAGTGCAAGTACAGCAATCGCTAGGTTTTCAAACACAATTGTGTGGTGCACAAATGTAAATATTAACAATATCTGAAAATGTTTCAGTGTTCGGGTTGTTTTTATAGATTGAACATGTTTTATAGATTGAACACAATTGGGTTCATAAATACATAGAACGAAAGGATTATTATTCGACTTTACAGGCATTGTTGATTGATTGATGTTGAAAAAGAAATGCAATTAGTGCACCTGGTAAATATTTGTTCCTGTGTTGTTTTCTGTTTTGGATTGGAACTGGATTTCAATTTGTGTTGTCATTCATGATCTGATATGATGTTACGTTCTCAATCCTCTTATCCAGATATCCAGACTAGACTGCAAGGATGTCTTGGAGATTACAACAAACTTGGAGAAGGAGGGGGAAGAAAATACAGCATTCATCTTATGTACTACTTTTCTGACCCAGCAGCTTCAACAGCAGAACCTGTACAGTTCCTGGTATGTACTCACGTTAGGAAATTCTTAATTTTTACCCCAAGTTTAGAGTGGCCCTTGTTTAATATGGATCAGGACTAAAATAATCACACCTCCAATCAGAGAAGCTTGGGATAAGGTGCTTTCGATAAAGTGTTTTCATCATTTGTATTCTGTCATCTTTCCACCAGGGAGCTGACACTGCTGTGGAGTAAGCTACAGAGAAAAATTGATCCGTCTCCAGAGTCCCTCTTGGAACGTTGCCTTCAGCTCGGTGCCATTGCCAACACTGTTCAGCACTTACTTTACCTGGTCCGGGTAATCCACACAGAGGTAAGGCCATGTGACAAAATTTCACCGTCCATTTTCATTTGGTTTTTAAGGTTTAATGTTGAAATATAATCTTAAAAAATACAACTGAAACACAGCGCTTCTGCATCCCATCTTCCAACGGGCTGTCCTCAATACCATGGCGGCAGATAGCTGATGAAATGTGTTTGAGTAGTTCACCAGAAACTAACCATGTGGTGTTCTTCTCCTTTCAGACTAAAGAGCTTGGGTTAGCATGCTCGGTGGAGCTCTGTGTCAAAGCCCTTCAGCTTCCAAAGGAAAATGACTCTGAATTCAGGAGCTCTGTTCTCAAAACGTTGTCCGGCCTCCTTAAAGATGACCAGGAGGTGATGCGTGCCTGCCTTCTCACAGAATTCCTACTTGGCCCCTGCCAGGAGGTTTTCAGTTGCCTTCAGGAGCTCCACCTCCACCCAGACCAGATGTACGACCAGGAAAACGGTCTCATCCCCAATTCCCTACGCTGTGAGCTGTTGTTGGCGCTAAAGGCCTACTGGCCTTTTGACCCTGAATTCTGGGACTGGAAAACTCTAAGGTGCCACTGCAGTAGAATTTTGGGAATTACTCCAGAGGAGGAAGAGGTGGATGAAAACCATGAAATGGTTAAACATGAAACGCAGGATGGAGAGAATATGTGTGCAGAATCTCGCCAACACCACTCTATGAATGGTGCTGCAGATGATGAAGCAGTGAGACAGGGTGATGAAGATGGTATGATGGAAAATCCAACACAAAAGAAGAAGTTATTCTGCAAAATGTGCAAGAAGTCTGTCTCCGTGGGCCAAATCCTACCCCACTCCAGGAGACATGCAGATGGCAACGGTCACCAGTGCCCCATCTGCATGAGAATCTTTCACAGCAGAAAGCATATTGTTCCTCACATCAAACACCACCTTCATAACTTGGCAAACTCTCCTGAAAAGCTTAAACAGGACAGTTTTCCGTTGTATGAGGAAGATGACACTGAACCAGGTGAAATAGAAGTGGAACCTTCTGTGGACCCACTGTTTTGCAAGTCCACACACGATCCTGATGTTTTAGACCGCATTGTGCAACAATCCAAGGATGATGACGAACTTATCACATTTGATTACATTGACTTGCATTACGAGCTCCAGAACAGAGATCAATACCCATGTCCAGGCACCAACTGTTCAAAAAACTTCAAACACTCCAAGTACTTGTATGTCCACCTAAAATCGGACCATCAAGGGGATGAGAATGTGAAACACTTTCTTGAGATGAGAGACAAACGTGAAAAGTGCATTTTCTGTCGTCGCCACTTTGTATCCAATTACCATCACCGGAAACATAGGAGAATACATTACAGAGATGACCCATACATGTGCACAGTCCAAGGTTGTGGTACTCAGTTTAACACTTCCAAAGAGTTGACTGCACACAAACGTACTCATGGCTATCAGCTTAACTTCCAGTGCCAGCTCAAGGGCTGTTGTGTCACGTTTTCTGACTTAGGCCAGCTATATCACCATGAAGCCCAGCATTTCCGAGAGGCAGCATTTACCTGCACCAGCCCTGAATGTAAAAAATTCTACTTATCCAAAAAGGAATTTATTGAACATTTATCCACTCATGGTATCGCCTTCTCTGAGGACGACTTTGAAAATCAGCGGATGGCTAAACAGGAACTTTTTCGTAGAGGGGATAACATCACTTCTGAGGGAATGGAGAATGAAGAGGGAATGGAGAATGAAGAGGGAATGGAGAATGAAGAGGGAATGGAGAATGAAGATGGTTCGACCTCTTCAAGGTGTGGCTCATTGTTGGATGTATCCAGCTGCAAGGGGCCCACATTAACCATCACCTCAGTGGCTGTGTGTTTTGATGGTAGTAAGTTCACCTGTGGGTTTGAAAGGTGTGGCATGACCTTCTTTAGAGCAAGGGATGTCCAGAGACATTTCAAATGTGCCCACCCAGAGCACCTAAAGTTGGAGAACAAAGATGACCGACATGGCAAGGAGCGCAACTCAAGGTCCAAAGACCTTAAGGCGAAAAGCAAGCAGAAAAAAGAGCAGAAGGGAAAACTTAAGTCCTCAAGTGAATTTCCACTCAAAGGGGCCGAAAAAGAAAATCGTAAATCCTCCCGGCTGACTTGCAGTGAGACAAATTCGACAAGCCTTTGCCAAAATGATGCTCTTAAAGAGATTCTCATCAGGCTCCGCAGACTTGACCTCAATTCCCTTGCCAACTCCAATGGGCCACTTCAATCCTCAAATGTGTTGCATTTGTCCCATTGCAAGGACCTTATGTCCAGATCCCCAGTAGTAGTGCTTCAGAAGAGACTTCCTGACATTTTGGATGGCAGGGTGAAGGTCAATATAGAGAATGCAACAGAGGATGTTGATCTAAATGCTGGAGAATCATTGGCCACTGCTAAGCCATATGTATGCAAGATTCATGGATGTCACTTCAGAACCGCACAGAGTTTCAGTTTATTACGTCACCATGTTATAATGCACAAATATACCATGGAACAGGCCAAAAAGTTGACCTCTATAGACTCGTTTAAGCCCTTTCTGTGCCAGATTTGCTTCAAAGGTCACAAAGAGAAAATCAATCTAAGGCTCCACTACATACAGGCCCACAAACTCACTAAGGCTGCCCTTGAGAAAATCAACTATGCATCTGTGAAGCATGTGAAGAATAGGGTCACAGAAACCTCCCAGCCGTTGTTGAAAGTTGGTTCAACAATGAGAAAGAGGGCGGCACCCAGCTGGCAGCAAAGGTACCAGAAACGAAAAAAAGCAGTTGTGATACGAAGGGAGACTCGAAAGGAAATTGCTTTCGACCATCAGTCTGCATCTGAGGAGGACGATGAGGTAGAGGAAGAGAAGGAGCATGCAAATGGAACAAGTAATGATATGCATGAGCGAAAGGAGGACAAACAGGACAGCCCTTCACAGCTAAGGACAACAAGACGCCACAACACCAAAAGTAATCTCTGCTACATATTAACTAAATTCAATAAGCCTTTCCATTGTGTGGTGAAGGACTGCAATTCTGCCTTCTCAACCCAGGGAGGTCTTGTGCGTCACCTTCAGCTCTTCCATCACTACAATCGCTCTCAACTCGTCCTGGACAAGGACACTGATTTGCTTCAGCATTCAGACATGAAGAAAGAGGCCGTAAAGAAAAAGCCTGCCTCAAACTCTGACGAACCTCAGCCCCAGTTTCAATGTCGTTTTGCCAATTGCACAGCCTCCTACCACCTGAAAAGCAGCCTGGTGCGGCACACTCAAGAACTTCATTGTCAGCCCCCAGAGCCTATACTGTGTGCATATGAAGGTTGCACCCGAGTGTTCAACCATGCCAGTGCTCTTAAGAAACATATTCTGTACACTCATTGCGAATACTATGATTCTCTTGTATTGCGTCTACAGAGCACCCATAAAAAAAACCTTGAGGAATGCCAAAACGAGACCCTTGATGCATCAAACAGTCTCCCTAAGGAAGAGCCACATGCCACCCCCATTTGTGATTCAGTGATCCCTGTTTCTGAGCTTGTGAAACCAGCATCTGAACAAGTGGCAGTAGTGATGCCCGTTTCTGAACTCGAGCCATCTGTATCTGACCTAGTACCACCTGTTTTGTTGACAGAAAAAGCAGTGCCTTCAGTGGAGATGGAGGACAAAGGTGAAATCAAACCGATTCTAGTTGACAAAAAGCCCCACAACGTAAAATGTGACCATTTTATATTACGCCCTCATGAGGAGGCATTACGGATGAGGAGAGGCATTCATCTGTGGAAAGCTTACCCTTGCATGATTAAGGACTGTAATTCAGTTGTCAAATACATGAAGAGCCTCAAACGTCATTACGTAACTCTGCACCACTTCTGTCGAAAGGAAATCTCTGATAATGAAGACAAGTTTTTTGTTAACTTTGAACAGCTAGAGGAACTAACTCAGAGGAAATCTGCACTGTCCACTGTGGCCACAGCATGCACTTCTAATGGTGTCCACAAGATGAAGTATCAGGCGGAGCACGACAGCCCTGATGGAACACCTGTGCCCATGAGCCTTAACTTCGTCAAATCTAAAATGCTGGACGACCAGGACCCGGATCCGCTAAATTTCCAAAGTGACAAGCGGTCTCCCGTAGAGAGGAACGTCCTCGTAGGGGCCGATGATGTCTTGTATGGGGAACCGAGCACAGGTGGAGCAAGTGAAGAGCTGGCCACGATGCAGAATGGTTACAATAACGATGAGAGATCAAAATATTCAATTCCTCTGATTCCAACTGTAACGGTTGATCTATCGCCACCCTCCTCGCTGCGCATTGCCGGTGAGGAGGGCTTTCAAGAGACTTTGTGCAGCAAATCGATGAATGAATCCGTGACCAACCCATCGGTCCGTCAGCCACTCAAGCGTAAAAATGAACTTTCTGAATATCCTTCTAGCCTGAAGGATACCCAGCCTCACTTACTTCCATTGAATACTTTTGACATTGCCGCTTATAAACCAATGGGCTTTGAGTCGTCCTTTCTGCAATTTATACAAGAAACGGATATTGAGGGGGACTTTGCCCAGATTAAAGGTATAGATTCTTTGAGGCTCCGTTCTTGTTCTTGTTCGGTCAAGGAGAACAACCAACTAGGAGTTCCTCTCACACGCAGCAAACGCACCCGCTCCCCACCACTAAAGAGATCTGCCATTGCCGAGGACTTGACAACTGATCAAAATTGGAAGTCAATCAGGGACAAGGCCATAGCCAGGTGTGGGGATTTGGCCATCAAGCAGCTCCAAGACCTCCGACCTGTGGTAGTCCTGGAAAGACCCATGTGTTCCACCACCCTGCCTCACCTCATTCCCCCTGATGCCAATGCAAGCTAATTCAAAACTTGATTTCCTCTGCAACATCAAACCCTTGTCAAAAACTGTTTTCATTTGACACACGCTAACTTTTTTTCTTCTAGATATGTCGAATGCAGGTGGTATATTATATACTGCTGAACTAGGTTTAAGGACTATTACTTAGAAAACCAAATTAAGCTGTTTTTTCTGCTTATTTGTTCAGCACTAAATGTACAGGATGTAATATTTTCATTTGGTCAGTATCCTTCCTGAATATAAATAGTCAGGTGTTTAGTTGCTGGGCTGACGTTGACAGAAATGTAACACTTGCAATTGCAAATAAATGCAATAAATAAATCTTTGAAATGACACTTTTTTTGTGAGAGTTGAAACACGAATAACCACAATTTAGATTAGAAAAAAATCATATTAACATCTCAGAATGTAATGTAAGTATTTGTTTTGAGATACATTTTACACACACATAGATATAGATAGTATAAAAGTACGATTTCCAATAAATAAATAAAAACATTATTAGATGTATTACTTTTTTATATCTATTTATTTTACCGTGTTTGACCGTTACACCGTTCTTGGAATCTGTCACCGGAACCAATATTTGCCGTTGTAGTTTCTCAGCAACCGTATTTTTCGATGCACTTGGTTGAGTTGCGTGAATGAAGGGTTTTCTATGTAAGCTTTGTAATAATGGGACATAGTGGAAACCTTATCTTCACTTTCTGGTTGTCCATTTAACCAGGGTTATTGTCTATTATCAACTAAAACATCAGTGTGTCAACCTAGTGTAAACCCGGATTGTGCGCCTACGGTCTTGGAACCAAGCTTGCTAGCTTTAGCTCGTCAAGATAGCCAAACCAGCTTGATTGATTCAACAATTATATATACAACAAAGATGATTCAAACTGTATTGGACCTTCCCGTCGAGAACCAGATATTCTTTGCTGTGCTTGGATTTTCGTGGACGGTTTACCTATGGGAGGCATACCTTTCTTACAGACAGGTAAGTCCTAATTACGTGGCGTCTAACATGAGTTCTACTGAAAAGACTGAGGCTGGTTATAATATATTGCATTTTATTGTCACACACACAAGGTAGAGTGAAATTGTTTCTCTGCATGTAACCCATAACCTGCACGACACAACACACACTGCAAGGAGCAGTGGGCAGCCGCGGTGCAGCGCCCGTGGAGCAGTGTTTGTGGGTTAGGTGCCTTGCTCAAGGGCACTTCAGCCGTGGATATTGAGAGGGGGAGAGCTCTGTTCAGTCACCCTCCCCACCCACATTTCTATTCTCCCTCTGGTCCCGGGAATCGAACCTGCGACTCACCGAGCACAAGCCCGGCTCCCAGACCGTTAGGCCACGACGGAAATGAATTCCATAGAATTAGAATTCCTCCTCGATTAACATATTACGGCAATTAGTCTCTAGAGTGCACTCCAATTAAACGCTCATTTAGAACGCTATGGTTACTATTAAACTGCTTTTGTACACGTACACTTAACGTGCCTTTCCGGAATAAGCTCTATGTAGACCTGCCAGTATGGTGGCTATAAAGGTCATCTGGAACCACTTGTGATTAAGGTTGATCAGAGTGCAATGGGTAGTAAAACTGCATTTTGATGGGTTCTTCTCCCTCCTCTCCTTGTGCAGAGGAGGATATACAGGACAACCACTCAAGTGCCACAAGAGCTTGGGAAGATAATGGACAATGAAACCTTTGAAAAGTCACGCCTTTACCAGCTGGACAAAAGCAACTTCAGTTTTTGGTCAGGGCTGTATTCTGAGACTGAAGGGATGGTAAGACATTTGGACCATCTCCAACGACAAACAAAAATTGGAACGTACTTGATCCCAGTTCGATGTATTTAAATATGCGTGTCACCATTTCTTTGTTTTATAGCTTATCCTTGTGCTAGGAGGAATCCCTTTCCTGTGGAGTCTCGCTGGTGCTGTATCAGGCCGCTTTGGATTTGGTCCAGAGTATGAGATAACTCAGTCCCTTGTCTTTTTAACACTGGCTACCCTGTTTAGTGCTGTAACTGGCATGCCCTGGAGTATTTACAGCACATTTATCATTGAGGAAAAACATGGCTTTAATCAGCAGGTAAGATTTCTGGAACTTTTCTTTCACAGCATATTCAAGCACCTTCCAGTACTCACACACAAGTCATTGATATATTTTTCTGTTTGTGTTACATTTAGACTTTGGGATTCTTCCTGAAGGATGCTGTAAAGAAATTTGCTGTGACCCAATGCATCATGCTGCCTGTGACCTCACTGCTCCTCTACATCATTAAGATTGGGGGGGACTTCTTCTTCATCTACGCCTGGCTCTTCACATTGTGTGTGTCCCTGGTTAGTAAGGGTTCTTTGTCTTTTGTTTGGGAAGATAATGCCCTTCACGTATCTGCATTTATGTGGACTAATATGCTCTGCCATTTTGATTCCTCTACCTTTTATGTGTTTTTCCATCTCTCTCAGGTACTCGTTACAATCTATGCGGACTACATTGCTCCCCTTTTTGACAAGTTCACGCCATTGCCAGAGGGAGAGCTGAAGACGGACATAGAGACAATGTCCAAGTCCATCAGCTTTCCTCTTACTAAAGTTTATGTAGTAGAAGGTAAACAATACTTGTTTTTTTTCACCATGCCAAAGCAGAATAAGTAAAGATGGTTAACAGGCGGTCGGATAAACCTTTTGAGCCACTCATAATACTCTTATTTGGAACGTTTGTGGTGTTAACCCTTGCTAAAAATTGATTCACTATTCCGCCAAATTGTAGTCTTATAATTTATGATCCACTTCAAATGTTCGAAATTCAGCATTGATGAAAAGAGGCAGGATTTTCAAATGAATGACAGGCATTCTCTGGAATGACCCTCTGAACTTGTTTGTTTCAGGTTCAAAGCGGTCTTCACACAGCAATGCCTACTTTTACGGGTTCTTCAAGAACAAGCGTATTGTGCTTTTCGACACCCTGCTGGAGGACTATTCTCCTTTGAACAAGACTGGAGAAGAGCAATCTGAGAATGTGGAGAAAGAGGACACACCGAGCGAGTCTAAAGTCAAACCCAATGTCTCTTCTTAATATTCCAATACAGCTGATCCATTCATTCAGACTATATTCATTTCATGAATTCATTACATTACAATTTTTTTTTTTATTATATAATATCCCACCAATGCTGATATTTAATGTTTATTTTGTACAGAACAAGAAGCAGGGATGCAACAATCCTGAAGTCCTTGCCGTTCTGGGTCATGAGTTAGGCCACTGGAAGCTCGGCCACACAGTCAAGAACATCGTAATTAGTCAGGTGACCTCCAGCATCATGAACACATTATTATTCATTTTCATCATTGAGACCTTGTTAAAGAATGATTCATCATTTCCTATGGATTTGGTGTAAAGTGGCTGCTGCAGTACAGTACATTGATGCAATTCCATTCCATTCCATGCAATAAGCTTGGACAAAAACCAAGCTCACAGATCCTTTGTTTGTTTTGAGTATGCCACTGGCTTTGAGCTCACAGTGGGGGCACTGTGGGCGTGGCTTATACTGTGACCACATGGGTATTGAGCTTGCTTAATGCTGATCCAAATATTGCACGTACAAATGTTTTTCTATTTCCATCCTGCAGATGAATTCCTTCCTGTGCTTCTTCCTCTTTGCTGTTCTTATTGGTCGGAGAGAGTTGTTCCTTGCCTTTGGTTTCCATGACAGCCAGCCAACGTTAATCGGCTTGATGATCATATTCCAGTTTATCTTCTCCCCTTACAATGAGGTAAGCGTGTACAAGCGTGTCAATTTTCCTGTCCACATAATTCATCATTATGATGACCCATCCTCAGAGCTCACATTCTCATTCCAGGTCCTGTCGTTTTGCCTCACCGTCCTGAGCCGCCGGTTCGAGTTCCAAGCGGATGCGTTTGCGAAGGCCATGGGCAAAGCCTCTCAGCTCTACTCCGCCCTCATTAAGCTCAACAAGGACAACCTGGGCTTCCCTGTGGCTGACTGGTTGTTCTCCATGTGGCATTACTCCCACCCTCCCCTCCTGGAGCGTCTCAGAGCGCTGGGCAACGTCAAGCAGGATTGACGGGCCTTGAAGTGGGGGCAGGACTCAGTTCCTCCCCCCAAGGGCCGTCGCAGACCTCTCCTGGCACTCTGATGTCTTTTGGGTTTCCTTTTTTTTTTTTTTTTTTTTTGCTCATCTGTAAGTCTTTTTTTTATACGGTTGGACTTTATTCTCCATTTGATTATTGAAACCAAAACGGCAAAGCCCTTCGCAGCCACAAGGATCTCGGTCAGAAGGCCTTTGCTCTTTCTTTCCCTAGGCAGATGAGTATGATGAATATTCACTCAATATTCATCTATATATATAGATGAATATTTCCCAGAAGCAGAAAATATGTACAATGCCCCTTAAGAGAAGTACATGATATTTTTATTTGCTGCTGTGTTTTGAGTCGTTTTTGTTTTGGGGCTATTCATAACTCAAAACACCAACTTTGGGTTAGAAACGATGTATGATTTTGTTGTTGTTGTTGTCTTTTTGGCAAGAATAAATACGATTATTCAAACCGTGTTATTTTTTATATTCTATTTGTAATATTTTTGGATGTATATTATTGAAATACCACGTATCTATTTGCATATTAACTAGAATGGCCATAATATTGCTACCATGATGGCTACAACTTGTGATGGCGTAATACAATTTCGCCGTGGGTATACATTGGCAGAATTTCCCCCATAACCCTTTATATAACTTGCATACGATATGCTTTTGGGGATTCGCTTGCCTCAAAACAAAGTAAGGTGAAATATTTTGAAAAGGCAAGGCAAGCATTAAAATACAATAAAAGCATAGTAAAAACACATACATACATGTACAGCATTAAAAGCATTCAAATTAAAATACAAGCATATTGCAATAAAGGGAAATTAAAAGAAGTTAAGATAGGCTTATGGGAAGGCTGCAGCAAACATTAAGGTAAGCCACCTTACACTTTCGTTTCCTGTGCTCATGAATGCCTATGCTGTGGTCAGCTATAAGAAAGTACCATTGGAGGACTGGTAATGTATGTAATATATTACTTTGCTGCCTAGGTTTGCTCATATATCATTTATATATATAATATATATAATTGTCCCTTACAACAATGTTTGACACGTGTTAAACTATGTTGTTTAATTATATCTATACATTATAAAAGTGTAACTTTTGTTTGTTGACAAGTACCCCCCTCATTCAGCAAGTAATGGTATAGTCCTATGTGTTGTATTTTCAAAGACAAGGGCAATCTGTTGTCTGCGTTGTTTAGGAGTCAGCATGGCACGCTTTCTGCGACCCAGCGCCAGGGGGTATATTATTTCACAACTGAGAATGGCGTCTGATCATCAGGTAAAAGATTTAGTTGACCAAATCATAAACTGCATTATTATTGCTACCACCTCAGTATCGAAAGTCAATGACATTGCATCTATGGAGCACACACTACATGTACGTTCTGTTGAGTGTAGACGTGAGGGGGTGAAAATGCATTTTACATGAGTTTATGATGGGACAAGCAATAGGATGAACCACATGTACATTTGATATCAGGATATATACTTGCTAATGCCAAGGCTAAGCAAGTCAAACGCGTTTCAGTGTATCTGATAGGTTCAGAAACAATTGGAGACTTCCATTTAGGTGTTTCCAGCGTAATACCAGCATTTGTTTTTATAGATGACCTTCAAAATAGTGTCCTCCTGCTGAAGTCCATTGGTTGGCGATATCCGCGTCAATGGCATATCGTAATGTCACGTGTCTAATCGGACAATTTGATAAAACGCACGAATGTGAACTTTGTTTCAACGCGTGTACAGCAAAAAAAAAATCAAAAAACATGTATTTTCTCGTTCATGTCTGAATTTAACCATTGTCTGTCTTGTGTCACTTTAGATGGGTCAGCTCGGCAAAGGAGCTGGCAAAGGCGGTGGAGCAGGTGGCTCTATCAGGGAGGCCGGGGGGGCCATGGGAAAGAAACAGGCTGCAGAGGAAGAGATATATTTTAGGTAGTGTCCTTTTCCCCCATTGGGCTACTTGTGATGTCTGCACACACTCATCACTCATTTGTGTATTATCTTTCCACATTTTCTTGGCTTCACTGCAAGCTTCTCTGCAGGCATTCAAGAGTGCTAGAGTTGTGGCCAAAGTATTTATTTAAAAGTATTACTTTCCCCCAAATTAATGTTTATGAACACCCTGACAATATCAACAAGCTTTGTATTGGTTGTCTTTGTTTTGTTAGATTGCTGTTGGGGGGGGGGGGGGGGGGGGGGGGGGGGGGGGGGGGGGGGGGGGGGGGGGGGGGGGGGGGGGGGGGGG
>JAOTIX010000111.1:8319201-8332591 GCA_027123715.1 Gaidropsarus macrophthalmus
CCCCCCCCCCCCCCCCCCCCCCCCCCCCCCCCCCCCCCCCGCCCCCCCCCCCCCCCCCCCCCCCCCCGCCGCCCCCCGCCGGAAGATTAGGAGTAGGACTACAACGTTACACAATTCACGGCACTACTAAGGCACACGCGCACGGACGACATCGAACACCAGAATAAATATACACTGCTCCCCGACGCGCCGCCACCCGTCCAGTCGGGAAACGGGCTCCCAACACGCCCTGTGGCGCTGACGGCCGCCACGTTTGGGTCCAGGACAGAGGGAGCGCATGAGGGCAGGTGAGCGAGCGGGGTCCGCCTCTTCAGACGGTTTATTTACACGGTGCAGGAGGTCGGAGTCCGTCTGCAGTTCTTCAGAGTCAAATAAAACCAGGTAAAAAAAAATAACTACTTTAAAAACACTTCATATCCGAGGCCTTCTGAGATGAGTTTGCTGCTGTCGCAGTGCAAAAAGAAACGACCAAAAGCTGAATAATATTAATAATAATAATAATAATAATAATAATAACAATAAAAAAACCTGCCCCTCAGTAAAATGTTGAATGAACGGACGTGGAGGAAGTGACCTCGCCCAGCCCGCCCCCAGGTGCTTCTAAAACCATAATACCAGTGGAGATAAAGTGTTTGAAGTGACGCGCCCTGCAGGAAGCCCCCCCCTCCTTCTATTATTATGATCCTGCTGCTCTCAGAACACTTCCTGCTGCAGGTCCTTTGTCCTCACGTCCTCCCCCACCCTCACCCTCACCCTCCCCTCACCCTCACCCTCACCCTCCCCAGAACCATCAGCTTATGGCAGAGCCTCGATTATGTCTCACTGCCCATCCCTCTCTCTCTCTCTCTCCCTCTCTCTTTCTTTCTCCCCTTCCCTCTTTCTCTCCCTCTCCCTCCCTCTCTGACTCTCTCTCTCTCTCTCCTTCTCTCCCATCGCTCTCTCTCTCCCACTCTCTCTCTCTCTCCCTCTCCCTCACTCTCTCTTTCTTTATCCCCCCTCTCTCTCTCTCCCTCTCCCTCCCCCCTCTCACTCTCTCTCCCCCCCTCTCTCTCTCTCTCTCTCTCTCGCTGATGACTTCTGTTAGGGGGCTTTTTGTACCCGAAACGTGGGAATTGCAGACGTCTGTCCTGGCACCATCTGTAGACCCATTGCACCAAGCCCACAACACAAGAGGCCGCTTTCGTTAAAAAACTACAGTCGGCTGCTCACAGATTTTAGGGGGATTTGCTGACTCCACCATGAACATTTTTCCGTATTTCTGCAGAAAAAAGCACTTACAGATGCATGTTCGTGATCCTATATCAAGAAAGGAAGACATTTATTTAAAGGCAGCAATTTTTTATGGGTAAGATAAAAAATATATATATCCTGTCAGATGTATATATCCTGTCAGATGTTCCGAGTAGAGCCACTGATCAGACAGCCTGGTCTCACAGGAATCCATGAAATAACCACAGGTAACGCTTAACTCAAAATCCATGGTGGGCCCACGGAATCACTGAAATATCCGTGAAACACACACTGTGAGATCACGTTGGATCAGAGGTGAACCGAGGTGATCCGAACTGGACTGCCAGTAGTAGCAGAACTCAGTAAAGCACAAAACTCGGGTGGGTTACGGTTCCTATCTATTCACTTTTATTGACCAGCTGCTCCTCATCGATTGTCACGGTCAGACGATCTTCAGAGCAGCCCCTTGCTGAAGAACTCCCACCCCTCTCACAGACCTAACGGCGCAGGACCTGCGGTGTGCATTTAAGACTCGGCTCGTCAAACACTATCACCTCGTCGCTGATGTATGGCATATCAGTACCGCCCGCAACTGGTGTCAATGCTATCTGAGTGGCGGTGGCCATGCGGCGGTATCGGTGGCCCGTTGTGTACATTGGGCGGAAGCCAAATCCAAGTTAAGCACGGAGGCTGTGTTCACCATGTAACTCTAGCAGCAGTACTCTAAAAGCGGTGGGTTTGGTGGATATTGGTGGAGATTATGTATTTATGATGGGTGAGGTAACTCAGGTGATGCTGAGAAGAATCAAAGCGTCAAATCAATATTGGAAAGGCTGCTACAGAAATGTAAGTACTGCAAAACAAAGTCGTGGTTCTGCAATATTTATTTTAAAAAAATGCATTGGTTTTGTGTTCCCTTGATTAGCTATTCATGAACAGATTCTAATAATAATAATAATAATACATTTTATTTATATGGCGCCTTTCAGGACACTCACGGTCGCCTAACACGCATAAAAACAATCAAACACGCATAAAAACAATCGAGACAATGGAGATTAAAACAGATTTAAAAGGCACAGAGCTTGCAGTAGATTTCTAGTCCAGATTCCGATTCTTAAGTAGTGCAATCACATACTGTTATAGCACAGAGCATCATGTTAAGTCAGATTCCGGATGATTTTAACATGTTGAAACGTACATACATACATCAACATATTTTGAAACAGAGGAGCAGATTCAATTTCGCACACATCTTGCCCTAGTTTGGTCCAAGAACCACCAGGCATAGCTCCCTTTGGCCCATGTGCTGGAGGTAGGAGAGCAGCGAGAGTGGTCTGGTCCATGGTGGTTCAGATCTGTGTTGGGGTGAGACACCATGATGTAATTGGAGATATACTTGGATGGATTTTGTTTCGGAGGCCAATGATGATTGCTGGAGCTCATCAGGACCTAAGTTTAGCCTGGCAATGATGGGACGCTCATTTGGATTAGAAAAGCCAGATATCAAAACTGATGTGTTTTTCCTAGCTAGCGCGCAGGCTCATCAAATACGGCCTGTCCTTAATTGCAAATGTTGCCCAACATTCATTAATCAAAGCTGCGGTTATCTCGTTGCAGCGCTAACCAAACGAGATATGCCTCTCTCTTTGATTGACTGATCCATATTCAGACAAGCACATTCTATTTTTCCATGGGAAAGATAATTGTACTCTAATGATATTCTGGCATTGGGGCTCTCAGCTGCCAGGCACTGTTTGGGTGAGGAATAATATTCTCCTAATCGTATTTCACTGCTTCAGTTTTACAAATTATTAACTACAACATGGCACTTTACAGCTCTTCACCTAATCCTGAAATACCAAGGCATAAATCAATAAATGAATACTTTGTTTGCAACAAGTTAATTGCCCTTTCTACCATGACAATTCATTTGTTTTCGTATTTTTAACAATCTCCCTAGCTTGTGCTCCAATTTGGGCACAGTTGACACCAATAAATTAACATCAACCACATATGTGTCAACACTTCAATCACAAATCCTTCGTTCTTTTTTACGATAACCAGTGTGATTATCCATTTCTCTTCCCATTGTTTTTGCTGTCAAAAGCAACTGCAAAACCATCCTGCTACAATGGCAGCACAGCCTACACTATTAAATGCTGCAACACTTATCTACAAACAAACAAACAAACAAACAAACCAACCAACCGTTTTGTTGTTCTTTTTTTACGCTTGAGCCACAACTCTGCCAAACCAATCCTATATGTACGCTCAGGGGCATTCTGATTGGCTGAGCCAAGCCCAGCAGCACACAGAGGGCTTAAACCTCTGTATATGTTAGCAACTGGTTGGTAATATGTCTTAGAGAGCAGCCTCAACTGCAATCTGCTCTGCCCTGGCTCCGTGATGGCCAGGCCGGCGGTGGGTATCTGCTCAAGCATTACAGGGTGGGAGCTATACTGAAGGGTCATTCACAGGCGGTAGGTTGGCAGGGTCGGATCGTTTTCCCAATCCCCCTCCGATTCATGAAGATCTCACTTAGGTCCTCAGTCTGTTTTTCTGCCTCTGTGTCTGCAGCGAAACCATCGGTTAGGTCTGTACAAGCCCCAGGGAGAACAGGGCTGATACAAGGGTGAGACAACGGAGGAAAGGTACTTTGCACTTTGTCTGTATTTCTGCCAATGCCAGAATTCTGCCCATCAATTTAGTTTTCCACGTTGAAGGCGACCGCGCCGGTGGAATAGGGATGGATGACCGATGACTATTTGAGAAATGCCTTCATATGTGCCAAGCAAAACCAAAACCCGCTAGAGCGTCCTGTCCATGTATCACAAGGAGAGGACAGGCAAAGTGAGAGGGTTTAAGGGCTACGTACACACACACACACACACACACCTACACATGGCCACTCACTCACCTACATATGCATAAACATGCAATGTGCCTCTCGCATGCATAAATACCACCCTAAAAAGGTTACGTCCTGAATTGGTTTAGCGGGAGAATAATTTCCTGGAAGATGGCAGAGATGTGATCTAACATATCACCAGGACGCAGATGTTCTTCCAGCTGTGGAGCTCGACTTTAAGAGACACACATGTGTTGGTCGATACATTTACAGCTAGTTTGATTTCACAAAATGGCCCGTCCATTGAGAATACACTGGTTTATCGTGTCACTCTCAGCATCGCACCTGCTTTTAAAACACACCCCCAGACACCAGCTTTCTGAATAGCTGGTAGCTTTGGATCTGTGGCAGTCCAGAGAATAATAATAATAATAATAACAATAATAATAATAAATCACATGTATATAGCGTTGTATGGTACTCAAAGTCGCTTTACATACTGCCCTATCAAAACTAAGCACACAAATCTTTATTATGTTAAAAAAAAGTTTAATAGAGAAGATGTTTTATCCTCCAGATTAGCTCTGTTGCCTTCACACTGCGAGACAGCGCTTTACAAGGCTTGATCAGTACCCCCCCGTGGCCCCTGGGGCCCTTTCACTGGTGGTATCAAAACAACGCCCATGATACGGTGTCTAGTAGGGCTCATCATCATTAAAGGCTACTGACAAACTGTTTTTGCACAGCTATTTTCATAGCTTGGGTGTGATAACGTTTACTTTAATTAATTTAAAATGGGGAAAGGCTATTTTTAGAATCCAGTAAGCAAGTAAGCAAGATTTGGAAACTGAAGTAAGTAGACCGATAATATTACAGTCCTTTCATTTGGGCCAAATGGAATGATTAGACAGGCTTCAATACGGGCCTGCACCCGCAAAGTATAACGTATATAACCTTTTAAGATGAAACATTTGTGACATCACAACACCATTAAATTTCAATTATGGGTTGTCGAGATGTAACAGATGTTCTTTCTTTATTTTTTCTTATTTATTGAAATCAACAAAAAACCCTATATCCCATTTTCCCTCTCAAATGAGGAATGAAAACGGTCAAGCCAAAATAAACATTTCTCGAACTTCCCGGAAAAGAGCTCCACACCAGCACATATTGGATATGATAATATGACAACAATAATAATAAAAACTCATCACAGTCAACGCTCCAAGAAGATAGACTATGCCAGAACGTTTTCCCTCCAAAAGAGCCGAGCTGTCAATCAAGCACAGGAGTTAAGCGTGTTTTTCTTGGTCCTATCGGAACACGCACCAGTGAACACTTTAATCCTCGTGGCTGTGTGCCAATAGGATGTTTGAGACAAGACGTTGCTGTACCTTCTTGCAATTAAATTACCATTGAGGCACCAAATCATATTAAGCAGCTGTGTCTTCAGATATTCTGACAGCACTTCAAATCTTTACGAGGCTGGGAAAACATGAATGCATTTAATACGGTTCAGGTATTCCTCATCTTAGAGTAAATCTTAATTAATGACTACTCCTGCTCATTCGCTGTTTAGAACACACACACACATACACACACACACACACACATACACACACACACACACACACACACACAAAAATATGCACAGACAAACACTGAGAGCACACGCTCACACATACGCTGAACACGTACACATGTCTGGATGTGTGTGTGTGTGTTTTTACATGTTTGTACATATGTACACACACACACAAGCACACACATACACACAATCACTCACATACACACACACACACAAACATACACAAACTATCCTTACCTGTCACCTTCAGTACGACGTCACTGTGAACTAAAAACGCAAATACACAGTGGCCAGGGCATCATACTCATACTGCTACCATCAAGCAGCTGCGCTGACAGCTCCACTGTTTTCATTCTGGTGCTGGTGGTGGTGGCCATGGTCATTTCCCACCCGCTCGGCCTGAGTTGAACTGATGGGAATGGGAAGGTTGGATTGGGGGGTGGAGAGCGGTCAGTTTAAATCAGTTTGACACCGGGGCAGACGGGATATGACGGCAGCAGGCTTCACAGCAGGTCGCGCCAGGCGTTGAATCACAAGCACTGTGGCAGGCCGTCACTGCGAGTCTGCGCCCCAGAGGGAGCCCATGTGGATTTACATGTTGATTGATGGTCTGGAACGGCTGTCTCTTCTTCCTCATGGTTTGATTTTTTTAGGCTTGTCACGAAGTTACTGGCAGCAAGGCCTTCTGGTCCGTTGGATTGTCGTACCGTGTTCAATGTGTCAGCGTCAGAATGCTTCATTTGCATGCCGCGGAATATAAACCACACCCTCTCCCTGTTGTGGACGGACCACACCGGTCTGCATTAGTCATGGGTCCGCATTTCCATTTTACCTGCACATTACATATAACCCATATAACCTCATATAACCACACAACACATATAACCTTACACATTACAATTTAAAATACGTTTTTTAAAACATATGCACATTATTCCATCTCATGTGTTATTCAAATGTCATACCGTTATAGCGTTTGGTATGCTCAAAGTAAAAGACTTCGACCTTCAGGCACCTCTGCCGGCTTATGGGTCACCTGTTGGTGATGTCATGGGCGGAGTACACCTGGCACATCTGGAAACACTTAGTCTGCACGCTCTGTGCGTCGTTCATCCTCTCTCCACCACTCTGCTTAGAAATCATCCTTTTTTGGTAGACCAACAAGCTACACTACAGATCTACACACAGGAAGTCTACATTTGTCTCAACATTTGTCACAATTTGATGAATGAACAACCTTGAACAAACGCAAATGAGTTGATTCAGATGAGTTGACTATTGTAGTGTGAAGTGAACAACATCACCCTCATGTCAATGCTCGTGTTGGTGTTGAATATTAACTGTCTTTCCATACCGCATATGCTTCATATTAGGGCTGTCACTTTTGAAAAATCAAGTTTGAACGGATATCAAATACCAAGCACCCCCCCTCCCCACACACACACACACACACACACATAAACAGGACTTAGGCCATAGCCTGTCTAAAAACATTCTTGAAACAGGTTATCAACTTAATCAATATCAAGTGCCACTATGCATATCTCAAAATTACTGCTGTCTCCTTAAACAGGAGACAGCAGCAGGACTAAGTCCTGAAGGCTATATGCACGACATTAAATGCATTTAATGTTGTTGAGAAACACCAATCTATCAACATGACCTGGATCAAGTGCAGCGCTCTTTTTATTCACCATGTTACCTGGGGTGGAGAACACGCGTTCGGTGCGCACAGACATGCCTGCCACACACAGGTATTTGCGCGGTATTTGAAGCGGGTATTTTTCTCAATCAATCTCATCGTAGACTGTAAAAAATGCGTGACACAACATGGCTCTTTAAAATTCGATTGTTTCGAATACGGATATTTCACGTCATATTCGAATATCCAATAAAAAGCGACAGCCCTACTTCATATTCTCATTCCGTATTCAGGGAGAGGTGGAGTTCACTGCCTTCTGATCCCAGGTCTGTGCACCGTACGGTACGCATGCCTTCGGAGTAGGCAGCCTTGTTTTTCATTGTCTCTCTGTCGGGGAGAGGGGGTGTTGTGGGGTACCGTTGCATTTTATTGAATGTGTAATTTAACAGCCTGTCGTTATCTCTTTGTCATCTCTCATTCTCTTTGCAGGGAGGCGTCGCGTCAGAGGAAGTCGGATGAGGTTCAGGAATGAAAGGGGATTAATCCAAGGCAGCGTCTCATTCTACTCGGACTCATGACGGATCACTCTTAGTGTCTCAACGACCTCTGCGAGAAGGACAAGCAAACACGCCGCACATCTCACGCATGCCAAACATCTTCTCTGGCACATCTGATCCTGAAGACAGCTGGGAACCCCAGTGAGACTCTTCCCCTCACAACATGATCTGAGGCCCGAGGCAAGCTGCCAGGCCCCGGACTCCCTGTACCTTGCATATCTGCTGCACCCGCCCCGAGTTGGTTGGATCACAGAGCAGGAAGATCTTCAAGAACCCAGCAACGTTCCCTCTGTCGAACCAGCCCCCGGCTTGACGTAACTGTAGAGAGGAGATACACAACGGACACACAAACTTGTTTATCGGTTCTAATGATCGTCCAGGATCGCAGCTCAACGCCCGTGTCTGAGGGTTATTGAAAAGGAGGAGCCCATTAAATCGTTGGATGCATTCAAAGCGGTGGAGGTGTTGTTGCTGGCTGGCGGCCACTGGGAGACCAGATAAGAGCGCGGGGCAGAGCCAAACCTGCTGTGGGGACCTGCATACAAATTAGTCTCCAGCAAGCCTCAAGCAAGACCACCGCGCCGAATCAATAGTAGTTAACTCAAACGGACAAATGAATCAGTTTCCATTACCGTGCCATAGATTGTGTGTCGGCAGTTAATATGCAGATAATAAAAAAAGATATAATTGATGTAAGAATTCACGAAAGGGGGGCAAGGTGATAAGGGAGACGATTGGAATATTATCTCAGAAAAACGTAGGGAACCTTGAAAATCGAAAACGCACCACGTTGAACTGTTAATGTGTGATAGGGTGCTCCTCGCTGCCATGTAGCGAGAGCCTTTTGAAGTGACTCCCTGAACAGCTTCAGATCGTGCTGGTGTCACACGTTTGAACCGGGCGAGGAGAGTCACAGCGGCCGCAGGCAAGATGGAGCTGGATAACAGCTCGCTGGAACTTTACGACACCAACAACACCGCAGAGTTCCCAGAGAACGCCACCGCCTCACCCTGGGACGAGGCCACGCTGCTGGGCCTGCAGATCTCCATCTCCGCCCTGCTGGCCCTCATCACCCTGGCGACGGTGCTGTCCAACGCCTTCGTCATCGCCACCATCTACCTCACCCGGAAGCTGCACACGCCGGCCAACTTCCTGATTGGCTCGCTGGCTGTCACCGACCTGCTGGTGTCCATACTGGTCATGCCCATCAGCATCGTGTACACGGTCAGCAAGACCTGGGCCCTGGGCCAGATCCTGTGCGACATCTGGCTCTCCTCTGACATCACCTTCTGCACCGCCTCTATCCTGCACCTGTGCGTGATCGCCCTGGACCGCTATTGGGCCATCACGCGCGCCCTGGAGTACTCCAAGCGCCGTACCATGCGGCGGGCGGCGGTGATGGTGGCGGTGGTGTGGGTCATCTCCATCTCCATCTCCTTACCGCCGCTGTTCTGGCGCCAGGCCAAGGCCCACGAGGAGCTGACAGAGTGCATGGTGAACACGGACCAGATCTCCTACACCCTGTACTCCACCTTCGGGGCCTTCTACGTGCCCACCGTGCTGCTGGTCATCCTCTACGGGCGGATCTACGTGGCGGCGCGCTCGCGCATCCTGAAGACGCCGGCGAGCCGCGCCAAGCGCTTCACCACGGCGCAGCTCATCCAGACCTCCGCCGGCTCCTCCCTCTGCTCCATCAACTCCAGCTCCATCCAGGAGGCGCACCTGCACTCGGCGACGGTGGTGGAGGGCGGCGGGGCGTCGCCGCTGTTCACCAACAGCGTGAAGGTGAAGCTGGCGGACAACCTGCTGGAGAGGAAGCGTCTGTGTGCCGCGCGCGAGAGGAAGGCCACCAAGACGCTGGGCATCATCTTGGGAGCGTTCATCGTGTGCTGGCTGCCCTTCTTCGTGGGCACACTAGTGCTGGCCGTCTGCAAGGAGTGCTGGTTCGACACGCTGCTGTTCGACGTGTTCACGTGGCTGGGGTACCTCAACTCCCTCATCAACCCCGTCATCTACACCGTGTTCAACGACGAATTCAAGCAGGCCTTCCAGAAACTTGTGAAGTTCAGGAGAGGCTCTTGAAATAAGGCATGTGGGGATTTTCCTTTTGTTCTGCTTCTTCTGCTTCTTTTAACTGGCACCTTTGACATGCTTCGGTTCAATGGAATGATGGCTACAGACACGGACAGGGGAATATATATTTTTGGAAAGACTGAGCGAAAGTATGGATATAAGAAGGATCCAGTTCTTTTAAATAAAAAGATATACATAAATATATATATGGAGAACAGATACGGTTTAAGAGCCTTTGGGAGATGGGTGGGGGGGTATTTCACAATATGAAACACGTAAAATGACAAAACAACATTGGAGCAGACATAGGCAATGGAATACATACGGGACAGAATGTGTTTGATCGAGCTGTGAATTTCTTTGTCGCTTTTAAATCACACAAACTGTGCCATAAATCTCTAGAAGCACCTTCCCAACACATTGTTGCATGTGTGTCAGACAAGACACTTTCTTGATGTTTCATGAAACATTCAGTTTTTGCAAGAGAAGGGGATTTGTAATCTACTGACTACCAAAGGAAGATAATTGCAAAGAAAATGCCATGCCAATGTCAAGGACAGACTTCACGGGTTGTGGAATGCAGGAATGAAAGCCATGGAATATACATGTTGTCCCAGATTCAAATGATAGTGTCTATATAATGTTTCTGTGACACAGTATTGTATTTTAGGAAGTCTATTAAGTGTCAAGATTATATGAACTATATGAACTATAACAATAAAAGGTGTGTGCGTGTGTGTTGGTGTAAATATGTTGTGTGTGTGTGTGTGTGTGTATACAATTCTGTGTTAGTGTGTGCTTGCGTGTGTGTGTGTGTGTGTGTTTGTGTGTGTGTGTGTGTGTGACCTGTCTCATGAGAACAACAAGCAGGAACGTCTTGAAATTGTAAGTAGTATCTGTTGCCCTGGCAACAAATTCAATGTTGAACAGTTTTGTATGGAAATAAGTCCAAATCGACGGAAGAACTACCAAGTAATGTCATCTACAGAAAGATGGTCTCACAAATCAGACTTCAGATTACGAGCTAACGGCCGACGGCTGACAGCTCAAGTCTGGCTGAACTTTGTATTTGTTTCGTTCAATCCCGTTGCTGGTAATTGGCGGACACAAACTCGTCCGGAAGCATTACACTTTTAAAAAGTGCCCGTTTAGGTTCTAACTCAACCCAGTGCAGCCTGGCCACTGTAGAAATACACTCATTAAAAAGCCCCTGTGTGAAAGGTCTGGCGACTTGCACGGATAAGCGAGCAGAATTCCGCCATTCCAATAAAGGAAGCAAGGCGTGACCCCGCCCCCCTGGAGGGCTTTGGTTCCGGCGCACGGTCCGAGCCGTCTCCCAGCAGACGCTCTGCTACGGCGCAGTGGGACCAGTGCGTCCGACATGATGGGAAATGTAAATGAACGGTTCCTTGAGCAACACAGAGGGCAGGCTTGAATTGTGCACCAAGTTAAAGTTTAGAAGGATTTTTTTTGCCACAGTTTAAAACTAACGGAAGGATGAACGATGAAATGTCTTCCTGCCTTTGGTGCAGAACCCTGCATGTGCCGGAACCGAGACAAATGTGGAACTGTTCCAAACGTTCTGCTCATGTTGACCTTTAAAGTGAATCCACATCGTAATGCCAGCCAACAAACTGGAAAAACAAACTGTTCTTGTTTGACTTCAAGATTGACCTATATGCTTGGGGCAAGACATTTACCAAAATGTATTGGAGTGTAAAAATGGTTTGCTCTTCTTAGAAACATCAAGAAGCACCATTACACAATGCTAATTGCTATGTCAACGACCTTCCTTCAACCCCCGTCTTTCAGTTATTTTACCGTATAGAAGACAAGAACAAGTATTCTACCGTTGAAAACTAAGTTTCACGGTTCATGCAAAACCATTCACTAACTTGCAAAGCACAGCACCTCCTGCCATGTATGTCAAGTTTGATCTGAACCACAGCCTCCTGAGTCGGACTGTAGAAGGGAATGCATGTGTTTGATACATATCTTGGCTCCTGCACCAACAGTTGTACTGGCTTCGCGGCAAGTTGGAAACTTTTCTGAACAAAGCCAGGACGATGTTGCTGCTGTCAGAGACATACGATGGTGAGGAATCTCACCTGCAGTGCATTGTGGGGATGGATAAGGCTCTAGATTTATTCATGTAAAAACACATTTAAGCTACCCCATAATGAAAAACTAAATCACTGAAAGAGTGAGTGAATTTCTGCATTGAATGGATAAATGGAAGATGAGATAATAAAATAAGATACTGAGAAATAAAACATTACTGAAAACTAATTATGTGTCATTTGTCTACTTCAAAACTCAAATCTCATTGGGGTTTTGAGTCATTGACTCTACAAGCATTCATTATGGAGGACAGTCTTACTGTAATATATGTATGTATATGTATATGTAAATATACAATTGCATATAAACCTTTCCAGCTCAGAAACTCCGCTCATAATTTGACTTGCATTCACATGCTTTAAAATGTATTTGTAATGTATTTGAAAACGTTAACAATGATCATGCTGTGTTGAAATAATGTTTAGAATACCAGCCTACATATTCTCAAGCCTCAGCACTTTAAACCTCTGAAGATGTGGGGTTATGCCAAGCCTTTTAAAAGTAGAGCTAATTACACGCAGCACACTGAAATGAGTGTTAGCGGCTTGTTAACATTCCCCTCAGGGGAACTTATACATTGTTTTATTCAAGCAGTCAGCCTGGTCTCACAGGAATCCGTGAAATAATCACGGGAACGCTTCACTCAACATCCGTGGTGGGCCCACGGAATCACTGAAATTTCTGTGAAACACACACGGATTTCGCTCCAATGCCAGTTGCTGTTACTTAATGACACCCACAAGTGTGTCATCCTAACCCTTCACAGAAATGTCAGCGTCCGTTGTATTGTATTGAGTGAAATCTGCACTGAGTTGTTGAAACAGGGATCTGTCTGTGGGCCACGGGATATGAGTGTCATTAACTTGTGTTTCACGGAACGAAATCAGTGTGTGTTTCACGGAAATTTCAGTGATTCTGTGGTCCCTCCATGGATTTTTAGATAAGCGTTACCTGTGTTTATTCCACAGATTCCTGTGAGATCATGTTGCAAGCAGCTCACAAGGAAGCATTATGAATAAGGGGAAAAAACAATTAAGCCCACAAAACAGCAATTGATCAGGTGAATCTGGGTGTCCTCACTTAATTACTATTTAGAATTAAAAAAAGTTAATAATTACAGCTGGGAAAAAAACGCATTAAAAAAAAAAGATCAGTGACTGTCTTGGGCCCCCTCCAGGTCCGTGGAGAGGGGAGATTGCTTCAGATTACCATTAGCTTTCTCTAGCTGCACATCCAGAAGGTTGAAGTGCACTTAACCTTGCAAGATAGGGAATGCCATCTCTCACTACTCAAGCTGGGTGGGGGTGGTGGTGGTGGTAGGGGGGAGG
>JAOTIX010000111.1:8391574-8404271 GCA_027123715.1 Gaidropsarus macrophthalmus
GAGTTGGGTCTAGCCCTACAGTGTTTGAGCAGTCCCTGTCTCTGAGAGTTGGGTCTAGCCCTACAGTGTTTGAGCAGTCCCTGTCTCTGAGAGTTGGGTCTAGCCCTACAGCGTTTGAGCAGTCCCTGTCTCTGAGAGTTGGGTCTAGCCCTACAGCGTTTGAGGAGTCCCTGACTCTGAGAGTTGGGTCTAGTCCTGCTACGTCCGCGGGCAAAGATGGCAGCCGGAGTTAGCACGGTTACCGCCCAAACAGCCCAACCAGTTTGTAAATATCGTGTGTCTTTGACGTCTTCTGACATGTTGGCCTTTTCCAAAGACAGTTTGCGGCAGAACTCAAGCCACTACAGGGTGACAAAGGCTGAAAGGTACACATGCCTCCCGCCATGCGTCAGACATCTTTTACCAAAAGGAATCTCATGGATGTCGGAGGCTTGAGCAGAAAGAAGGGCTGCTCAAGCTGCTGCTGCTTGGATCACACCCAGCCACGCCGTGCTGTCCAGCTCTGTGGGGGGCACGCCTCGCAGGGTGCATAGTGATTGGAAAAGGAGTAATTATGTTAGACGTGTTCATTTGGGATTTGGGTTTTCAGTGTCTGTCTCTGCGTTTAATGTGCCCACTCATGTGCACAGGTGTGCGGCGGCATGGAAATACCATGGCGTTGCACAGTTTAACGCTGGGATATTTTATGCAAACCAAAAGCATCACATCAGTTAAACAAACTGATGTTTCAGTTTGACTTTTTTTCCCCCCCAAGGGATTTGAATTAAATGGTGCGATATGCTCTCTGCTTAAAAAAACAGTGGGGGAATACAATGCAGAGCAATCATCACAGGAAAAGGGCGAGGGCAGCCTGCAGTGCATTCTGACATCTGAACACTAAGACAGCCAGGCAGGAAGTGGTAGAAGGCACTGTGTTAAACAATGTGGACCCCCTGCTGAGCGGGCATGGCCCCTGCGCTATAAAGAGGGAAAGAGGGCAGCTTCTCAAGCCGTCACTCCTGGCTGGAGACAAAGTCTGAGGAGCCAGAGAAGGACTGAGTGGAGATAAAGTGTAAAAGGAAGAATGGAGCGCACCTTCTATTTGTCGCAAGGCTGTCTGGCAGCCGTCCAGCGAGGGGAACTGGAAAGGGTTGGCGCACGTGCGCAAGGCATGGCAGACGCAGCGGCCATCTTGGATGTTGCAGCCAGTTATCAGGTTTTCGCTGCAGGGCTCAAATCCAAGCAGTTGGCCCTCCTCCCAGTCTTCATCTGCCAATAGGAGAACAGAATACACCAATTAAGGAGCTTGCCAGCAGGGTTTCTGCACCTTTTCCAGCACTCCCTAACCCCCAAATACTCTTTCTTTCACCTCCCCTAAAATTGAAATAACAGTTGTGATTGATGAGTGTCTTGGTGAGTGTGTGGTCCAGTGTTCACTGCATAGTGCAGCCCACCACACTGGCTTCAGGCCGGGGCATTTTAACTGGATTGTGTTGAACACATACAGGACAGTTTCAGGTTTGCATTCTCAAAGTGCACGTGAATGTATTCGTCCTCCTCAAAGGCCTCATGTATGAGGTCTGAGCTGGGCTGAGCTCTGAGCTGAGGTCTGAGAGCATGGCGCTTCAATTGGCCCATGCAGAGGGATAGTACCGCACTCCTCTCCAGGAATTCATCAAGAAAAAATGCAAACACTCAAATGTAGAGCCACTGAAGGTTCTGAACAACAACACAGATAAGATGTGTGTGGGTGTAAAGGTGATGGGTTTGGTGAAGTGACAGCTCTCATCTTAGTGTGTCAGGTGACCTCCTCGGTTCAGGTTGAAGAAGCTCTGGACAGACAGCTGACCCTGCTATCTCTCCTCCAGCTTTGAGGCTACGCGGATGTTTCCTTTCTGACGTGTATGTGTGTGTGTGTGTGTCTGGCACAGGTGTGTGTGTGTGTGTGTGTGTGTGTGTGTGTGTGTGTGTGTGTGTGTGTGTGTGTGTGTGTGTGTGCGGCACGCGTGTGTCTGTGTGTGTGGTGTGTGTCTGTTAGTGTCTCTTGTCATCAGGGCAGCAGCAGAGCAGAAATGTGTTTACCTGTTTCAGGGCCGGTCCCTAGAGTGTGCATGTCAAATGCTTCCACATGCACACACAGGCCATCACCCCCGTCTGCCTCCTCCTGAAGCAACAACCTGAAGACTTCCTGTGTCCTACGCTCTCCTGAAGGAACAACCTGAAGACTTCCTGTGTCCTACGCCCTCCTGAAGGAACAACCTGAAGACTTCCTATGTCCTACGCCCTCCTGAAGGAACAACCTGAAGACTTCCTGTGTCCTACGCCCTCCTGAAGGAACAACCTGAAGACTTCCTGTGTCCTACGCCCTCCTGAAAGAACAACCTGGAGACTCTACCTGTCTCCTACACTCCATCCCGAATCCACTTCCAACCTCCAGGTTTTTTCCATGATTTGCGGTGCAGATTCATAAATCTGCAAGGTGTCCTGCGGTCTGGGCCTGACCACACAGCACACATACATCTGAAGACCTGATCCCATCAGGAAGACGGGCTCAATGTGCTCCTCACCTTCTAGAATCAAGAGGGATTCATGTCCTCGTCTTTTCTCTGTGCATACTAGGATTGCACATTTCTAGCAATTTCCTTAACCTTAACCAGCACGTTAACAATCAAAAATCAATTTGACTTGAAGTCTGTTTTTTGAACCATTCCAGTGTGACATGAGGGATGTTGAGACATTCCCTCTTGAAGCACAAACAACCAAACAGAATAACAACCCGCCTCTTGCTCTAAACCACTGCTCTCGTCCACTGGTCCAAAATGGCGCCGCAAAACAAAACAACGTCAAATGGGGCGCAATTACTGCCATTCCAAGACTAACAAGCAGACCAGACCAAGATGATGCACAGAACATTGGCGGTTAATACGTTTTTTAAATAAACATTCCTGACAGCGTTTAAATGGAGTCATGATGATGGTCCATAGGGCACACACAGATCAGCTAGATATATTCCATCTGCTGTTGGGAGGGCCAGAACATATTCACTGCATTCAGTCCCTATCCGATCTGCCAGTGGAAGGACTGAGAGATAAAGCTTTGTTCCAGTAATCTATCCGTGGCAGGGAATCGAACTCGCGCTGTCAGGACACATTGAGATTGTACACAGCATAAACTGGTACCCCAAGTAAAAAAATCCAGCATAATCTGATTTTGCGAATGTAATACAACAGAATTCGCCGTAAATACAGTATATGTTCCCATTGCTTCTTCCAACGCTCACAATGATAAGACGCTTGGCTGGTTTATAACTACATCATCTGGGACTCAGCTAAAAAAAATGACATTGAAACTCGCACACGTTTACGATGCGATGTTCAGCAGAGAACGAGCCCTTGGTGTATGAAAGCAGTATGAATATGTTGAGATCCATTTCAGATTGTAAAAGCATGGGAAGGCTACTGCAGATGAGGCAGTAATCACACCCGCTACATCAACACTGGCTGCACCCTCACCTCCCCCAAATGGGTCCCTTTGAGAGCCCTCTGTATGTGTGTGTGCGTGTGTGTGTGCGTGTGTGGGTCAAACTATTTTACTGATTATGTCACACTTCAGTTCCAGGTCTGCATCTCGTGGGCACAAGTTCAAACGCTTAAAGAATGAAAAACATTTTTCAATTAAGAAACCAATTTCATTACTCACTGACAACAGAAGGAGAAGATAATAAAGGAACGCGTGTTTGTTTGTCTTCGATCATAGTCTATTGAGTCAGCATTTTATCACAACTCTGTACAAACAACTCATCCCTTGGAGGGAGAATTACACAAAGAATAGCGACCCTGCATCGCAGATGACAGACCAACGAGCTGTGATTGAGGGCTGCTGATTGGGCCTGGAGCCTCCATCAGAAGACCAATCAGAAGACCACCTTAGACCACGCCCATTCCCTGTCATAGCCCTTAATGGACTGTCTCACACATTGACCGGCCGGTTCTGTCCGGTCTGATCCAAATTAACTGTGCTGGTTCAAATGATAGGGTGATCAAATCAGGGCTTGTCAGCTGAGATAGTTTGCGCTTCATCAAATATGATTCTGTCCCCTGGGATCCATTTTACTGTTGGCTGATCTCTAATACCCAGCGAGTGCCATTATGTGAATGAACTTTCCTCCCTAATTTTAATTTTTTTTGCAAACAAACATCAGTTATTTATTTAATCTCCCACCCCTACCACTCCCAGACACCAAATCAAACCGGACACACAGTCTGTAACTACCCTCTGCATTTTCTTAAGAGGATGACAATACTGTACTCTTATAATCCTGACATGGAATATGTAATGTTTCTGTGGAAACGACCTTGAACACCTCCTAACCTCATACCAAGAGGACCATCTATTAAACCAGACTTACAACTTCTCTACCCAAATTATTTCCAATCTGTTGAGATTTGTGCAAGATGTTTTTATGCTATATTCATAATTTTAAAAGGTCTTCAATCTGCTAAATCTGATGTATGGATATACATGTTGTTCCTGCATAGCCTACAATGGCCTATTCACAAAATGCTTTCCATTTGATAAATGGCTTTTTGTTTCCATGGCAGCAGGTGTTTACGGACATACCTCCACCCCATTGGAGGAGATTACGTGCACTCATTAATGGATGGTAAGGAGCACTCGACCACTGGCAATTAAATGGTAGTTATGCAGATGTTGCCCCTCCCCCGCTGATCCCAGCCAGCCAATTGCGACTGGTTCCTCAGGGCACCAGCCAGCCAGTGTAAAACAGAACCGATCGCTGGCAAGTTCATCACACAAAGACGCACACACACACACACACTTTAGATGAATTCAGAAAGGTGATTTCATCTAAAGGTGGTCAGACACCTGACCACCTTTAGATCGGCCTTCCCATGCTGTTAGATGGGCAGCCTACCTCTGTAACAAACACCACCCTTTAACCTCTGTCTATCAGACCAAGGTCAGGTGTGTCTGAGTGCTGTTGTTAACTCACCTTGCCATCTCACACACACGCACGTACACACACACACACACACACACACACACACACACTAGAAGACACTTGATTCTGGGCACATTGCTGGGTTTATCTGTGTACACAGTAATACAGAAGAGCAAATAACGGATTTGCGCTGAGCGATTCACATTCTTCCACTTTCACCCTCTTGTCATTGATTGAACAATGCCTGGGCTGGTACTTGAGCTTACTACCAGGTTTCATCAGTACAACTATTTGCCAAACAAATAGTTTTGTTTGTATTGCTATATTCTTACATTACATTTTAAAAACAGTGAATATAAACCTTTTGCTGTCCGGCAAAGTGCACTAAACCGGCAGAGAAGCCGCAGGGGACCCAGTAAAGCAATGGAAATGTGACTGTGTATAATTATAACGTATTATTCCTCCATTTCCTGTGCCATTAAGTGAATAATCAAATCAATTTGAATCACTTTAGTCGATGCAGTCGAAGACATTCACCAACCGTCCAGTCCTCATTTACATATGGTGTTTATGTTAACCAGGGGTATGGGGACATGGGTACCAAGCTATTGATTTACAATCCACTAATTTACTAATCCACTAACCCGCTCTCCCAAACCAGTAGAGCTAACTGAGAAGTGAGCAGTTATACACCAATACGTTGACTGTGAGGGCCCTAGTCCAGAAGGGCGTCATTAGAGCATCTCTCACTCGCCCTACTGTAGGTTGGTCCATATCCATATTCACAGGTCATCCTCTTCTGCAGGACCAAAGCCTGCATGGATCTGAACATGAGGTTCCATGGAGCTGGAGACCACCAGCCCACGCTGAGCTGATCACCGGACGGACAGGAACGCCGGATTAGGTGTGTTTACAAAGACTCCTCAGGTCCTCAGGAGAAACATCTGCCTGATTTAGACATGACATGGACATTGATGATTAAATGCATACCTCAATAAATCATTTGATCTTGAACAATTCTCTGTGGTTAAAGTCATATATTATTTCAGGGATATGCAGACGTGAGGGGAAATGAAGCCCTGAACTATGTAGTGAAGAGTCACGTTTCACGGTTCAAAGTACAGCTCCATGATGGGAATGTGGGAATATCTGCTCCAAAGCTCTACGGATTCCAAATAGGTACCAAGCGATATTGTAATGGATGTCTAACAGCCTTTCAAAAATCATCTGACAATGCGAAGGCAACTTTCCTTCTACTTTCCCAAAAAGGTTGAGCATGACGATATTATTAAAACTATTAAGAGATGTCAGCGTGATGAACGTTAATGTACCAGGTGGAATAGTGCACATAATAGTCTTCCTGGGCCGCTGTGTTCAATAGCAATAGGTCACGTGTGTAATGTAGCCTATCTCAGTTATCACAACAGGGAGGCTCCCCCCTATGAAGGTGTGTGAAGTCCTCCATGAGACGCAGCTGAACCATGGGGCCAGAAGAGCCCAACATGCTGTTGTGGGATGCTGCGCCGCCACCCATAATGACTGGGGGAACGGATAATGAAGTGATGTTTTTACTGACACCAGATGAGGACCAGTAATGGATGGACTACAAAGTATGGACATTGATGAATGACACGTCGCTATGAGATAATAAACCCAGCACAACTTGTTAGAAGCCTGAGGTTGACGGAGACATTTGTTGACATATATGTATGTATATATATGTAATCTATATGTGTACAAAGTATATATACGTATCTTAAAAAGGGTAGAGGTTTGATACAATAGGCTCACAGATGTACTCCCATGCCATTTTGTACTCGTACCAACTGCAAATCAAACGTGGGGTCAGAAAGGTGTCTGGATTAAATAAAGAAGGGCTTCCCCTCATGCCTCGGTTTAGATTCTGGTAGAATGCAAATCATTCAATGAGGGTAGGTCTTTCATCAACTATGGTTCTTTATGGTGTTGCAGAGCAGGGCTGGAGGAGCTTGGTGTCTGTTGTGGTGTCTTGAGCATTGCCCAAGAAGGCTGCGCATGGTGATCTTAGCACAGGCCAAAATGACATGGCCTGATCCACCATGGTTTGACCTTGAGAAAGTGTTCACTTGAAGAGAGTTTCCATTTAGTGTAAATCTTGAATTGAGAAGTTTTCATCATTATTCATGTTGTAATGCACAACACACTTTCACTATTTTATTTGACTGACACTTATACCCTTGAAGATTTCCAGGGTATTTCTCTTGTGGACATAACGCTGAAGATTACTTGGGCATCCCCTCACTGCATGAGTAAGGAATGTGCCTTATCTCCACTCCTGTGCTGAAAGCCCTGCCCTATGCTGTCAGAATTCCACTGCCACATGTTATGTACTCTCTGCACACTTCAGAGTTGGAGCTGGCTGAAGTCACTCATTGGTTTTAGATGCTATATGTGGAAGGCTGTGTACAAGGCTGTGCACCCTTTCAACAGCTACATCTTCTGGTGCTTGGGGGGGCGGAACCCTTCATCATTTGTTTCATCAAAGACCACTGATATATACTCGTTTACCATGTTGCTTAGCATCAACTTATCTGATTTCAGCTGATTTTCCAATTTGGTGTTTTCAATTTAGTTAATGGCCTATTGGCAAATTAGTCACTGCCTGTACCGACACCAAATCTCCTTCAAATAAAGCACATTTGGAATTCCTATGGGATGAATATTGCATATGTCTTTAGAAACTTAAACTCCAAGACGAATGGAGTCAAGATCTAACTACTAATTCTGTTAATGAACACAAGGTGGGGCAAACCACCTATAATATAATTATAATCAATTAGGCGTTGAAAAATATTCTAATGCAAATGACAATCGTAACCAAATAAAGGCTCAAAAAAAGAATCAATATTATACAGTATTCCATGTGGAGTTGGTTGGGTATTAGATGGCAAATAGGAAATACCTACAGGGAATTATCTTTGTAAACAAACTAAATCACTTCCAGAGGCATCTCTGCAACAGGTGAGCCTGGGATTAAGATTTTCTGATTAGGGAATCACAGTGAGATGCTTGCATAATGCCTCAGTAGAGTCAGACGATATAAGCCTTATTCCCTAGAAGATGCTGTGACAGAAAATCTGCCAAAGCCACTCCATTACCAGCGAAAATAAAATAGCTCACAAGACGTAAATATAGGCTGACCTTCTAGCTAGTAATATATATATATATATATGCTAGCTGAAACCTGTTACAGTACATAGTAAGTATTTCATATTTGTGCACACTCCATTGGAATGCGTTGGGGTTGAACTTGCAGTAAAATGCCCCTTGGCCCTCAATCTGAAGCTTCGATGGAATTATGGAGGGTATACGATGGTCATTAGCTGCCTGCATGGCGACAAGCACTTTACATGTTATGTATTCAAAGATGCTGTTCCGGTTGAATCCTCTGATGAAGAAATAACTACCTTCTCAAACACTAGGGAGGACCGCAGTGAGCCACAACAGGCGTTCCTTGAGGAAGCCTGGCCACTGCAACGGACGACTTCAAAAAGTCAGAGAAATACAGAAACACCTTAGTACTCTTCTTCTGCAGATAGCTAGAAGGACTTCTGTAAGGCACAGAAAACGTGCTCCACTTCTGATTAGGAGCTATGCATCAACACACACACACACACGCACACACACACACGCAAGCTTGGGCTGCTTAACGAACCTCAGCCCAACCAATTACTCCAACCTGCTGCGTGGGGGTGGGGGGGTGCTGCAGGGTTAATGCTGGCATGCTGTAATGACGCTGTCAGTACAAATAAAATTGGCAGGCAAAAGTCATTTCACGCGGAGACAGGGGGACAAGTGGCCGGATGCAGAGAAATAAACCCTACAATAAAAATGTGTAATTGGTCCAAATGTGTCTCCTGAAATGTCCGTTTGTCAAAGTAACTTGTGCTTTTCTTGTATTCTCTGGAACATACAATACAAAAGGAGCTCCTTGGTCCTGGAATCGGACCTATACCTGACACTACGAGCTGTGAACTCCCAGACCAGATGGACAGCAATGTTCGATATTCAGGGGGCCAATCAAAGATCAGCGTAGGTAGACAGGCTCAAGGAGAGGCAAGAGGCTAGCAAGAAGGCCCTGTCAAGCCAGCCCCTGACCTCCTGTTCCTCAGTTCACAGGCAACCAATGAATTATGCAGACACGCCTGGCCTCACGAATATTCATGAGATATTACACTTCAAAGCCATCACAAGATGTATATTAAAAAATGCAGAACGTCAAACAAGGTATTTATGGCACCATACAATAGTGCCTGAGATAAGGATACATGACAAGTGTAAAAAGAAGAAAGTAAATGCCAGGACTCGATGATCTGGTATAATGGCTATCAAGGTCAGAGTTATATTGTAATTCCTACATGGATTGAACCAGAAACCCTGGGGTAGAGAACCTGGTGGTGTGAAATCCATAGGTTTTCATCCATCTCAGTTCTGCTTCCTGACAGGCTTATTAAAGTCTACAGTCACATGGATTGAGTTGACCTCCCTCTGACATCGCCTGTAAAGCACCTCACCTGCTAGGGTTAATTTGAAAGTTTTTTTTCACCCTTGCTGTGCCACTTACGACTGTGATGTTCGAATGACTTCTGCATGTGACGTCTGCATGACTAGCCGCTAAATCAGTCAGAACAAGACATATAGTGGTCAAAGCAAGGTGGAAACAGGAGAGAGGGTGGGTTAGCCGCCATTATTCAAGTGTGTATTATTCAAGAATGGAAACCTAGTGGAGTAAAAACATACCACTTACACTCCTTTTGATTGTATGTCTGTGAAATAGCAAGCCTTCTGATCCGCTTTGTTGAATGCATTGTGATACGCTCCATAGGACTGTGACTTCAGAAACAAACTCAACATGAATGTACTTCATGACCAGCTGTGCAGTTGATGCCATCTACCCTACCGCCTGAACCGGTGGTTAGACAGTGTACCGAGACCCATGATAAGAGGTGGGTGGACACAGTGGGGGTCTTATTGGTCATGAACTGTTGTCACTCATAATCCAGCACTCTGGGGAAGAACGACAAAGGAATCGGTTAATAGTAATATAGTCATTGAGAGAAAATGATGACGGAAACAATAGTCCAAATATTGAAACCCCTGGTTAATGCCAAGTATTATAACAATATAAAAGTATTTTATTGGCAGGCCCATACTGAAGCATGTGCAGTGGTATGGAACATGACAGCACTCAGATGCTCTGGCCCTTTCTCCATAGCCTGCATCCAGGATCTAGGCTTAGTACTACAGTACTACTTAGTACTAAAGTTATTGTCAATGACCTGTAATTAATGAATCTCAATGTCCGGTAATCGACTGCGCTGAAGCACTACGGCAACAGACAGGTTGGTACAGATTTTGTACAAAATCTCGTGGTTATCTGATCAGAGATTAAACATCTTCCCTCATCATGACCTACGATGTGGCCTGTCACAATAGTGTATACTATATCCTGTCACAATACTAATACGCATGATTGGACGATGGGTATTACTGCATTTCAGTGATCATATGAACGTCCTGTAATCTAGCTGCCGTTCAATTCCCTCCTCTTATACTGACGGCCAGTCAGCAAGTGAGTGGCGTTGCTGGTGACATTTTAAATATGTCGTTTCCAAGACAATGTAGTCTATTGTTATTGACTTCAGACCCATTCATGTATATCATCTATCTACAAATATTCTTGCCAAAACAAGAGGTGAGCAACATGAGTATAACACCTGTTTGGGTGAGCCAATGAGTGAGAGTGAGACAGGGAAAGAGTGGCTGAGTGAGTGACTGACGTCCACGGGGTGAGCGCTTCCGTTTGCACATCTTTTCACTCACCTTCACATACGCCCACTTCGTGTTGAGTGATCCCATCTCCGTTCTCCGGTGGTCGTATCACGCATCTGAGCCCACGGTCGCATGTCCCGTGCAGTCCAAACACGCCCCCGCACGACTCGTTTCTTTGCCTGGCGCAAACGCGGCAGCACCCGCAGATCCCCGGTACCACCGAGCCTTTGCACGTGCCAACCGGCAGCTCTTCACACTTTGACTGGTCGCATGGCAGACACAATAACGCCTGTGTGACGCTTGAAGCAAAAACGAACCAGCAAACTACCAGAAGAGGCGTAGAGTAGGTCGTCCGAGAGGGTGAGACCGACGTGAGGCTAGACAATGGCATGATGCTTGGCCCACTTCAAACCAAGAGAGACAAAATAGATCTACTAGTATCCAAACTAGGATCGGCAAATGCGGTGCAATCCAAAAGTAAAGCACTGGAACTGTTTTCAGACTTTGGGTGCAGACCCAGTCTGGGTCAGACGGTTGTTCCCAGTGGAGAGACTCATCTCACCAGTGGTTTGAAGGGGCGATAGTCCGTGTCCCAGGAGGAAGGCCCTGGTGAGGAAACTTTGGTTTTATTATCCACTGTAAACCCTCCCAAGTTTTTATTTATTGCGTAAGCAGAACGCAAAGGGATGCTTAGTAGATCCGGTAAGAGCGAAAGAACTCCTTAACAGTTCAGTCCTGTATAGAATAATATATTCAGTACTGTGTAGAATAAACACAAGCACCTGGAATGATATTAACTCCTTCTTAGCACAAAAGCTAGGAGAGAGGCTGAACTACACTAAAGCTTGAAAGGTGGTCAAGGTGGGACCCTGTTTTGTTAGAGTTGGATATGAGCCTGTAACTTGCTCTGTTCCAAAGTAGAATACTACCGAAACTGATCCGTTAAACCGACATGTTCACCTGACAACTGCTTTACGATGTGAATAACGTGAGTCCAGAAGAATGTTTAGCTAGCGGATAACAGATAACGCTTGTTGTTGAATCACAACCGTACTACAACAACAACAACAACAACAACAACAACAGCCAAAAACGAGCAAGTCAGAATCAAGAATCGAATAACTCGTGTTTTGAACTCTCGGTCCCTCGCGCCTCTCTCGCGGTCTCTCCGTGCGGGATTTGAGCGGAACGAAACACAACGGAAACTTTCGTCCCCGGTGGAACGTTAGTTGTCCGCGAGGCTCAGCCCTCCTCCCGACTCACGCGCAGCAGCGGCGGCGGCTGGAATGTCGGTCTGCCTTCCACTGACAAGCGAGGAACCCGCATTCACACGCAGTTACCGAATAGAAAAAAACACTCTTCCCGCCAGTGGACATCTAAAACTCTCGTTGAACGCCAACGGTTTAATGTTTGCAGCGTGTTGTTTTGAAATATCCTACACGAATGTCACTTTTTTTTCTTCCGCAAAACGTTTCCTGTTCACGGACTTTCCTTCCTGCGTGTTTACCGTCACAGCCCCGGCGCGCACTGCCCGCTCTCGGCTACACAGGCACCGAGCACGAGCCGTGACCTCATAACGGGACCACGCCCACCACCGAGAAGACCCTGCGTTCCGATTGGACAGAGGCGGAATGCGGCTGAGGGCGCAGGTGTGGAATGTTGGGAGAGGGAGCGAAAGAGAGAGAGAGACACACACTGACAGGGAGAGAGAGAGAGAGAGAGAGAGAGAGAGAGACTGACAGGGAGAGCGAGAGTGAGGGAGACACACATTGGAAATGTTTGGATGACATCCATTCCCTTCTTAAACTCACACTAATGTATTTATTCTCCTCTCCATTCCCAACTCTTCCTCTACCTCTGCCCCTTGCATTGTGTGTGTGTGTGTGTGTGTGTGTGTGTGTGTGTTAGACTCTTACTTAAATGTTTGAGTGTGGAGTCCAGGTTCAG
>JAOTIX010000111.1:8643003-8654181 GCA_027123715.1 Gaidropsarus macrophthalmus
AGAGAGAGAGAGAGAGAGAGTGAGAGAGAGAGAGAGAGAGAGAGAGAGAGAGAGAGAGAGAGAGAGAGCGAGAGAGATTAACCATAAAACACCAAGATGAACGAAGGAGAGGAACGAAGGAGAAGCTAAAGACTGCTTGACATTTGGGAAGGGAACGGAGGGAAGACAGAAGGGTAAGTCACAACTTCCTCAAGATTGAGCGAGTGAGAGATTGTAAGGGAGGTTAGGATTGAGAGATAAAGAAAGAGAGCGGGAAAGATTAAAAGGAGGTAGAGAAGTGTGGTGTAGATACTCAGCTGGAGTTCTGGTTATCGTGGGGTGCTTTGTACACCAATGTTTGCCCACCTAGTGAGAATCAGATTCAGAGACCCACACAATGCGTGTCTGCTTTACTTCGACAAATCATAAAATACACCCTGCTGGTTTGTTGCGCTTCGAGAATGCCGCGTTCAGGGCAAAGTAGCCATCAGTGTCATTTCTACATTTCTAAAGTGCAAGCAGGAATAGGATGCCATGCCTAGTCAAACAGTTCAGGCTGGCCTGATCCCACTGTGCCAATGCCGGTATCCCAAATATGAGGCCTGTGGACCCACCAACCCAGAGCAACTCATTGATACGTCTAGAGAACGGGGTGATGGTGTCAGACGGCTTCTGAACACAGCCTGGGCTCCGATGTTTGCAGTAACGGATATTGAGTAAAAACTTTAAGCATTTGCTGGAATGTTGGGAGAACCGTATGCATATTTCCCTGCTGAGCTCCAATTATGTGTAGGGATGGTATTCTGTCAGAATACCATACTCTTTCTCGGTTTCTCTGAAACCGAGTATGGTGTAGTTTAACACAACACTAGGCAGTGTTTGCCCACTGGTAAATAATGTGCTGCGTTATCAGACTTCTACTGTAAAACATGGTCAGACACAGGAAGTTGGTAAACTTTGGTTTGGTTCCCTTTTCCCTTCTCTGATGCCACCCCAAATGGTGTGTGTGTGTGTACACATATGTGTGTGTGTGTGTGTGTGTGAGAGCGAGAGAAGTGAAGGTTTTCCTCCAGCTGACTCATTCGTTTAGTTTGTCCTTTGGCCAATTGGCTCATCACGCATGGACTCGCTCATTCGCCACGTAGATACCTGTATTGGCCACTCACTGAAGCACTCTTATTGCATTCATTATGTGCCAGGCTAAAGCATTTCCATGCATTTATGTGTGAAATCAAGAGTTTCAACAACGATAGTGATGTGTGTGTGTGTGTTGGCTCCTTCAGGTGTACGTGTGTGTAGATGTGTGACAGCGGAGTGTGTGAGGACAAACCCCCCGCCCCCCCTGTCAGGATGAGCAGCCAAGCAGGAGCCAAGGACCCTCAGTCAGCCAATCACAGCTCAAAGCCCCTCCCCTCTGTGCCGGAGGAGAGGAAGTCCAGGAACAAGATCATCTCCATGTTCGCCTCCGAAAAGGGTGAGTGTTGGGCCCCAGTACAGGTCCGTCGCAGGTGGACTTCTAAATATTGTGTCCAAAATAGGCTTGAGTCCCATCTGGACAAATGGAACAGAACAAGTGGTATGCTTGGCTCCGTTAAATGTTAAACTGGTTATAATTAGTGGAATGTATCCCTCTATGCGTGGGGTTTAGTTAGGCCTAGTCGTAACTAACTAGGTCTAACACGAGGTGTTCTCAGGTGGGAGGAAAAAGGACCGGGACAAGGACCGGCCGGAGATCTCCTCCCCCTCGGACTTTGAACACACCATCCACGTGGGCTTTGATGCCGTCACCGGGGAGTTCACAGTACGTGTGTGTGTGTGTGATGGGGGTTTCCCTGAGTCCATGTTTACTCATTTGATCAGAATGCCTTTTATAAAAATAAACATTGGATATCGGTGCCCTGCTGTGTGTATTCCTGTATGCGTAGACGTGCGTGTCTGTCTGTTTGTAGGGTATGCCCGAGCAGTGGGCCCGTTTACTGCAGACCTCCAACATCAGTAAGCTGGAACAAAAGCAGAACCCACAGGCGGTACTGGACATCCTCAAGTTCTACGACTCCTCCAGCGGGAAGCAGAAATACCTCAGCTTCTCCGCCTCAGGTCCGTCCTACCTTCTCTAGTCTCATGTAAAGTCTGAACCCTGCCCTGTGACAGCGTTCCTCTGACAGCCTTTGAGTGAGAATTGACATGGTCATACCGTTCCTCCGCCCACCAGCCGTCATGACGGACGCACTCGATGGACTTTCGTGCGGTGGCAGAGCACTGAGGTCATTCAGCAAACAAACACGATTTGCCATGTGGTCCCTCACGATGGATCTGAAGCTACACCTCCCTATACTGAGCTAGTGAGCGGAGCAGAGCGCTCCGCTCACTAGCTCTGATGAGTGAATAATGGGATCTGTGCTCGACACCATGGGTTGATGAAAAACCACTATTTGGGCACATTTACCCCACCCCTCCAGGGACTAAACATGAAATTTAGCTAGTAGCTAATTCTGGTACGGCTGAGAGCCGTGCACTGTCCCTGTTAAATAAACAAATAAATAAAATAAGTGTTCGAGCATATCTACAGAACATATTTGAATCGCCTGTGCAAGTTTCTCTTCCCAACCTTGTGCTTTCTTTATTCTTGTTTTCTTTCCAGATAAAGAGGCCCAGTCGGTGAGTACCTTCACGTCACATCTCAGCCACGTCACTCCACACACTGCCGAATGGACGTGACCTGATGGTGATTTTGTTATTGTGTCTGTTGTCACGGTGCCAGCCAGGAAAGCAGGTGGGCAAATCCTCGCCAACAGGTGGCGGCAAGGGTGGCGGCGACGATGATGATGACGAAGCCCCGCCCCCGATCGTGGCCCCGAGACCCGAACACACTAAATCGGTAGGTCGTAGATGCTCCTCTGTCAGATGCTCAAGATATTTTAGGTTCAGGAACGGCCTGTGGGGAAGCAGACTGTGATGTCACTTCCTGTCGCCCCGGTGCAGGTGTACACGCGGTCTGTAATCGACCCACTCCCGGCGCCGGAGGGGGAGAAAAATGCAGACAAGCTGAGGAAAAAGGGAGGAAAGATGACCGATGAGGAAATCATGGAGAAGCTCCGTATGTAAAACACACACACACACGCACACGCACACGCACACGCACACGCACACGCACACGCACACACACACACACACACACACAACATGAAACATGTGAAACACATGAGACTAAAATCGTTACCTTCCCTCAGGTACTATTGTCAGCATCGGGGATCCAAAGAAGAAGTACATGCGCTACGAAAAGATTGGCCAGGGGTGAGTTCACAGTCCCTCAGTACAGTTGTCACAGAATATTGATATTCTGCACTATCTTCGTCTTCTATCTAGTTTGATGAAAAGCAACATGTTTCCCTCGCTCCTCCTCCCCTAGGGCCTCCGGTACCGTATACACAGCCATAGATGTTGCTACAGGCCAAGAGGTGAGAGCCACAGAATCCACTTACTCAAACTGAAGAAACCACATGTAAAGTGAATATTACTAAACCTTCTGTGAGTGCCTGTGTGTGTGTAGGTGGCCATCAAACAGATTAACCTGCAGAAGCAGCCCAAGAAGGAGCTGATCATCAATGAGATCTTGGTCATGAAGGAAATGAAGAACCCCAATATCGTCAATTTCCTCGACAGGTGCAGTTAGGTTGATCGGCCTTGGCTGTGCTTCACCTGCATAACTACAGGCGTAGGCACATTGATTCAAGTGTGTTTGTGTGCCCAGCTTTCTTGTCGGAGATGAGCTGTTTGTCGTGATGGAGTACCTGGCTGGTGGCTCTCTAACGGACGTGGTCACGGAGACATGCATGGACGAGGCCCAGATCGCCGCCGTGTGCAGAGAGGTACGTGAGAGGATGTGTAACTGCAGCACCATTACAGACAAGCCTCATCAACCGTTGACTCACACAATAGAGAACAACTAGTAGATGTGATTAATGGCTGAGAAATACCTGGGACTCTGGGTGTTCTGTGGCTGCCCTCGACATCTGCAGTCCCTTCTCACCCTCTCTCTCTCTCGCTCCCTTGCATCCAGTGTCTCCAGGCCCTCGAGTTCTTGCATGCGAACCAGGTGATCCACAGGGACATCAAGAGTGACAACGTCCTGCTGGGCATGGACGGCTCCGTCAAGCTAAGTGAGCAACAATGCGCATTATGACTAGGCGTGGCCATGCTCCTGGTGAACTGCTACTGTGCATTTTTCTAACTTAACTCCTCTCTCTGTCTATGCCAGCTGACTTCGGATTCTGCGCCCAGATCACCCCTGAGCAGAGCAAGCGAAGCACCATGGTGGGCACGCCCTACTGGATGGCCCCGGAGGTGGTGACCCGGAAGGCCTACGGGCCCAAGGTGGACATCTGGTCCCTGGGCATCATGGCCATCGAAATGGTGGAGGGGGAACCCCCCTACCTGAACGAGAACCCGCTGAGGGTGAGCATAATAGGAATAATACAGACTGGCGTGTGTAATGTGCAAGACAAATAGCTGTTTTGAACACCTGGAGAGTGTCTGGGGAGATCTGTTGACAACATGGTCATGGGTTGGAGGTGAAGAAAAGGTTTTTTTACCCGTAGACCCGTGACAGAAATATGTCCACAGAGGTTTCTAGGAATTGTTTGCAGTTTCCATCTTTGTGGTATGTTAAATGCTGACTGCTGCTGTGTTGTGTGGTTCCCAGGCTCTGTATTTGATCGCTACCAATGGAACGCCCGAGCTTCAGAGCCCAGAGAAGTTGTCCCCGGTCTTCAGGTCCTTCCTGTCTCGCTGCCTGGAGATGGACGTGGAGAAAAGAGGAGGAGGCAAAGAACTGCTGCAGGTAGTTCCATGATTACTTCTTTCCCTCTTGAAATAGACTTGCGTTTACATTACATCAGTGTATATTGTACCTTTCGAACTCCCCTTCTCTTCGTGAAGTTAACAAACAATTTGTTTCGCAGCATCCCTTCCTGGAGATGGCCAAGCCTCTGTCCACCCTGACACCTCTCATCCTGGCCGCTAAGGAAGCCATGAAGAACAACCGCTAAACACTAGCCTCCATGGCTACCAGGCTAACCCAATGACTGCTAAGCCAACTCGCATCTTCGGACCGCTGTAACTCTTGCAATCTGCTATCAGCATAGCAGACCGCTAATGATGTTCTCTGAGTTCTTCAAATGTTACTGACGATTCAGTATATTTTACAAACCCCCCCCCCCCTCATGCCAGTCATCAATAGACAAAGCTTCAGTTGGGACGTCCATGTGCCTTTTTATCCACAAACCCTTTTGAGTGTTATAGTTTCAACGTTTTGAATGCTTTCATCCGTAGACTGGACTGCGCAGTGGTGTCTGAGTCAGTATTTTTCCCAGTGGCCTTGCAGATAAGTCAGGCCCTTTCGGGTTCAGTGGGTGATCTTCTGATGCTTGAAGGGGAACCATCTATTTTGTACTATAAGGCACTACAGCCTCATATGCATGTTGTGAGACAATCGCTGTTCAAAAGTACTTCCACAGAAGGGTTGGCCCATCAGTAGTCCTGGATAGGCGCTCTCCATTGGCCAAATAGGACCAACTTCCAACAGTCCAACCAACAGTTTCATTGATTTCGCAGTTGATATTGCAGCGTCCACTTTTTTTAACATCACTCAAAAGACGCAGTATTCTCTTATCTTAGAAAAAAGCCAAACATGACTGGTTCTTTTACTTGTTAAAATGTGAGTATGAGGTTAACTTCCCATCACCTCACAGGTTATTATATTCACCACTTCATCGGGTTTAGCTCAACCATGCTTTCCACCGTGGCCTTAAAGGAACACGCCACTATTTTTCCTAGGTACTTCCGCGTTTTCCCTAATTTAAATATGGTTACATGAGTAGTTAAACGACCCAAGTATGGCGACACAAAATGAAACATGCCAATTTTCTAAGCGGATAAAAGGGATAACTATAATGTATGGCGGAATAACACATGGGAGGCGAGAGCACTTCGACATCTGCGCAGTAATACCATCACTCCTAAAAAATCCTCTCCCCCTCTCACATTGGTCAATAGAACCAACGTGACCTGCACGCCGGTGCCTGCACTACATGGTATTACTGCGCCAACGTCAAAGTGCTCCAGCCTTCCATGAGTTATTCCACCATACATTATAGTTATGCTTTTTATCCGCTTAGAAAATTGGCGTTTCATTTTGTGTCGCCATACTTGGGTCGTTTAACTACTCATGTAACGTGGAAAACGTGGAAGTGCCTGGTCACTTCTAACTTCACCCCCGTTTGGGACCAAAGGAATGTAATGGGCCAAACTAAATGCACGCACGAAGGCGAGAGATGTATGTATCAACTCGTCTAGGATCAGGTAAGAACACAGTTCAGTATGGTAAAACAGTGGTGTGTTCCTTTAAGTCTGATCGACCGACAATCAGTTATTCCTGATTCAAACACTCCAGGCTTGGAAACCAAAAACACTTTTCTGTGGTCCAACTGAAAGCAGGGGAACTTTTTCAGTTTTTCAGCCACCTGTTTTGTAATTGAGAGACAAGTACTTTACATTGTAGTTTCATGCCTTGTCATTAATTTTTTGGACAATGAAATCAGTTTTTGAAAGCAATACTGGAGGAAGAATCTTTTGTATATTTCGTACTGTTTTCTACCATCACATTTGATAACTTTTCTTTATAAAGTTATTGTCAATCTCAATTGAGCTGCATCTGTAAATCGTGGTTCAAGGATCAGAAACATGCTGGACTGAACAACACTTTTCACACCAAGGACCAAATGTCAACACTCAGCATGCTCATACTATGTGGTGAATTGACAATCCAATTTGTATTAAATCTGCAAAGAACAGCAAACATACTTTTAGAGGAGCGTATGCTACTCATTCTTTATAGTGCTCATTAATGACGTTCATCAAATTGACCTTCATAGGACCCTTTGCTCTCTTGTCAGACTACACATTCCATTTAGTAGGTTAAACGTGATTGATATGATTTAACTATGTACAATGCTCCAATGCTGTCGAATCAAAGCATACTACTCCTGAATCTGTAAGTTATTATTAAAGATGGACCGGAACACGGCTGAGAATCACGATCACAATGACTGGTTTAACACAAGAGAGCACTTTTGAGATTGTTTGGGCACCTGCACATATTTTGCTTTCTCTGGATTCCCCACAGTCACTTGCAGGCCTCAAGTTTTGAAGGCCGACAAGAGTAAGGTTCCTCTTCCCCAGATACAAGTGTCATTCTCATTTTCTAGTTATTGTGTGGTCACTTTCTCTGGATTGGCTGGTAAGTGGCAGGCTCAACTGAGAACTCCAGGAGAGCTGATTCTGCTGGTTCCGTAATGAGAGCGAGGCACTAGACATGTTGAGCGCTGCGCCACATTTCTCTGCGTGAGAAATACAAAGTGGATCGCTTTACCAGACGCATACATTAGCATAGGCATAATGGACCTGTTTATAAAGCAACCAGGCTAGTTTCTCTAACTGCAGCAGGTCTAAAAGATCACACTTTTCCCTTTAAGCCATCTCTGGTGATTAGCCTTCAATTTAATCAGTTTGGGATAAGTACCGGTATTCAGCCTTTGTTCTTTACGCTCTAGTGAGAAGCAGAAAAGAGTTGCAGACCAATTCTTAGTTCTAGTACAGGACATTATACACAAGAACAAGCTAGGGATGCAACACACGAGTTACCTCACTCCGATGCATTTGGCTCCTTAAGGTCAAGAACTTGCACTGGAAGGAAATTGACTTTTGCAGACTGTATTGTCAAACACTAATTATATTTAATCGCAAAGCACAACTAACAACAGTGCAAACATCACCACCTGGAATGGCAGTTGTTCTGCCCTCAACCGTAGGAAATTACAGAGGGGGGTGAAAACTGCCCATCACATCACCAGGTCGGAGCTGTCATCCATGGAAGACCTCTACACTGAGCTGCAGGAAGAAGACTAACCGGATTATTAAAGACCCTCATCACCCCAGTAACAAACCGTTTCAGCTGCTCCCGTCTGGCAGATGCTACCACAGCATCCAGTCCCGCACCACCAGACTCAGGGACAGTTTCACCGCCCAGGCCATAAGACTACTGAACTCCTGAGCTACTTAGCTCACCTCTATGACACCTGATACATTGACACTTTAATCTGCCACTTCACATCACTTTATTCCAGTCAACGTCCAGACAAAAGTCTGTTTACATTTCACATTTTACTTTCATCTTCTTGTTTTTTTATTTGTATTTGTTTTATCTTTATATTGAAGTCTCAGCTTTTAAACTTGTATTCTCTTATATTGATATATATATATATTTCTTATATTGCACTGTTGGAGGAGCCCAGGACTAAAGAATTTCCTTGTCAGCGACTGCTCTGTAATTGTGTTGCATATGACAATAAAACCATCTTGAATCTTGAATCTTTTTGTCTGGTGGGTCACTGGCCCAGTGCAGGGTCACTGTTGTGGATTAATTCATACATAAAAACATTCTCCAAGACTCATAGTTTTGTGCTGGAGAATTAACATGCCACCTAAACACTTCAATTAAGGTTAGCAGAACATTGTTGGACCTAAATACTTGCAAAGTACTTAGAGACGGTTGCAGAAAAGTTCTGAAGATCAGGAGGGATTCTGTAATGTGCAAGAGAACAATTTAAGTGCTCACCTGCATGTCCAGCTTGAAAGTGTTGGACCAGGAAGCCCTCGTACCAGACACAGGACCTCGGCTCAGCCTAACCCTATCTGGACAGCTAGATCCTCAGATCTTTTAGACCTTAGACCTTTTTTGGGGAGCAGTCAAACTGGGGCTGCCCTTGAGGCACCCTTGCAGTTAATTTTCCAGTCAGCACTGGCCCTTACAGCAGGCACATCCCAGTACAGGGTGTGGTCATTCTGTAGGTTGGGCCGGTGGGGTAGACCTGAGGTCTACCAATCCCCAGATGGTGGAAGACTTTAACCGGATGCGAATGCGAAATACAATTTCACCACTAGATGGGAGAAAATATTACACGCTGTCCCTTTAAAGGTGTCCTTGTTGTTGGTGACCGATAAACAGTTCTATTTCATGTAGGCCACGCCGTCTAGGCTTCGCCTTATTCTTCGTGCATGTGACGTTACGCTTATTTTCTAAACCAGAAGTCCGCCATGTTGGATGATAACAACAACCAATATGGCAGCGCTTCACGTGTGAGCATTGTTGAATTTTCAGTGCTCGCAAGAGCGTGCACGGGCAAGCCCATCAATTATAGAACTAGAGTTATAATAGCATAACTATCGTTTTTACTTGCTCCTTTTGAGATACAATGGGTCACTCCTGGTTGCATATGCATGCTCCATGTGGAAATGTTATTCTACCCCCATTGCCAATGTAACAAAATAGAGGGGTAAACATGCAAATCAGAAAAGCCCAGTAGGTTTGTGTATTAGTATTCATAGCCTCACCTTGGCTTGAGACCGCTAACATCACTGTGACGGACAGTGCTATTAGCCAATCAGAGGAAAGTAATTTCGATGTAATGAATATTCATGAGTAAGAGTCGAAAACGTGTCGTTCTCCCCCCGCCCCAAACTAGAACAGCCTGAAACAGGCGCACCAGAGCATTTTTTTTCCACCAAAACCAGCTCAGACGACATTAATTAATACTAGAGACCACTGCAAAGTTGATGAAAAAACAATGCAATGACACTGTTAATACACTACTGCCCCTGTCGCTAGCTTCCCAATTTGGTTTCCAAAATCACCTAGGCTCAGGATTAACCAATAAATAAAATCTAAATTATTCTTCATTTCAAATAAATACAATGCATAATAACAGAAATATACATGGCAAACAGAATAATGAATAAATAAATGCTTTATTAACAGAAATGTACACACACATTCACACCTAGGTAACTTATATATACATAACACACATGCATATTCTTTACTTATTTTTGTAGTGAAGTAAAATTAGCTGTATTTAGTTTTCTTTTCTTTGCAACTTAACTTAAACTAAACTTTTCCAACTTCAATAGTCTTGAGTTGTAGTGTACAAGCACTTATTTGCATCTACATTATTTAAATTGCGGTAGGCTTATGGACAGTTACCTCTTAATTAATTAAATAATAATGAATACAACAAAAATAATAATAATACAATCAAGGCACTTAAGGCAGTATTTAAGCAGAAAACAATCCAAACAAAATTCTCAATCAGTAGTGCCAAAGTTCAGGTAACAGATACACTGTCTGCACATTTCAATAACTTCCCTAATTACAACTCAGAGATTAGCCAATGTGAAATTGATGAGTCCAAAACTGGCTAGTCTTAACAAATTAAGACTAGCCAGTTTTGGACACCAAAATAATCATGGCCTGTTGTGGCTCATATTTAAACGTTCTGTCCCATTTTCGTATCTTCAGTCCTTCAATTATGATGCACACAGCCAGGTTTCCACAGTGGAGAATATCCACGTTCCCACGCAGGTGCCTAGTAGTACAGTTTTAGTTGCCTATTAACTGACTTTAAGAACCCAAAGACATTTTGGAACAGAATCAGCAGTATAACCAATAAATCCCCCAAAAGCCCTACAACGCATATTAGACTCAACAATCAAATTGTGAGTGAACCTTTATTAATCGCAGAGGCATTCAGCCAGCACTTTTCTACAATTGGCAACTCTCTGTCCGGTTACACTCACTCTGGTCCTACATCGACTCAGAATAGGGGTGGCAGTTCCTTTGACTTCAAAACTATCTCCCCAGTTGATGTTCAACGGGTTATTGATAGTTTAAGCGCTGGTTGCAGTGCTGGCCCAGATGGCTTGGATATTAAGTTTTTTAAACTTGCTTCTCATGTTGTGTCATTTCCACTGGCTGATCTATTTAACTTATCTTTTTCAACCTGTGAAATACCCTCATCATGGAAAAGTGCTAGATTAACCCCTCTTCATAAAGGAGGTGACACCTCAGATACCAACAATTATAGACCAATTTCAATTATCAATAGTATAACAAAAATATTTGAAAAAATCATTTTTAATCAATTATCTACATATCTTACAGACTATAATATATTATCTCCACATCAATCAGGATTTCGACCTAGCCACTCAACTACCACTGCTCTCCTAAAATTTACAAATGATATACTGTCAGCAGCTGACAGCAATATGCCTACAGGTGCTATATTTATTGACCTTTCAAAA
>JAOTIX010000111.1:8657609-8668985 GCA_027123715.1 Gaidropsarus macrophthalmus
GCTGGGGCCGGCGCTGGGGCCGGTTCTGGTGCGGCGGTCGGGGTGCGCGCTTGAGCCGGACAGCCTCTGGGCGGCCATCTCCTTCCCCTCCCCCTCCAGCTCGGCCAGGGTCTTCTGCAGCTCCTGCACCTGGCGCTGGTCCTGCTGCCTCAGGTGCTCCAGCTCGCACTGAAACACAAACGCAGATGGCCTGTGAGTTAGCTCACAGCGCCACCAAAACAAAGGGTGGCAGAGATTTACCATTTCATATACGTTTTGAATAGCTGTTAAAAGCCATCACAAGTTCTTCCCACTATGGACTCCAGCACTGGGAGGGGTTGCTCCCCCTCATATGCTGGCCAGTCGGTGCACTGGGTCAGAGAAGATCTGGCATCCCTTGGAACCGCCACTCAAGCTCACAGCAGGCATTCTCTGAACGAGAATGTTGATAGACTGTCATCTCACCAATTTCTTGTTTGTCCTCTCCTGCCGCCTCTCCCTTTCCATGAGCTTCTGGGAGTCCTTCCTCCTCTCGCACTCCCTGTGTTTCTCCCTCTCTCGCTCCTTGTCCCCGGCCGCCTGCAGCTGCTCCTTCAGCTTGGCCAGCGCGGCGTCCTGCTGTGCACCGCGCTCCCTCTCGGCCACCAGCGCACAGCCCGCTTCCCGCGTCTGCTCCTTCAACGCCTCGTAGTCAAGTCCAAGACGGGCCGCCACCTCCCTCTGCCGCTGAGCCTCGTCGCACCTCCTCTGCTCCGCCTCCTCGCCTCTCCTCTTGACCTGCAGCAGCTCGGCCGTCAGGCGGTCGGCGACGGACGCCAGCGCGTCCCCCTGCCTGCACTCCTGCTCCAGCCGTGCTCGCATGTCCGCGATGAGCTTCCTGTACCGCTCCCCTGTGGCTTTCTGTCGGCGGCCGAACCCGTCCAGTGCGCTGGCGCACCGCTCCTTCTCCTGCTCCAGCTTCCTGCTGGCGCCGTCCAACTGTGACTCCGTCTCCGCCAGCAGGTGCTCCAACCGGCTCCTTTCCTGCAGGTGGAGGTCCTGTTGCTGGGCAGACTCCTGGAGGTCACTGTGGGCGTCGCCCAGCCTCTTCTCCAGCAGCCCGCTCCGGGACTGCTCAATCTGCAGCTCCCGCCTCAGGTTGCTGCATGCCACCGTCTCCTGTTCCAACTGACCCCTGAGGGCCACGACCTCTGATCCCTTCTGCTCAAGGGATCCCTGCATGGCCTGTTGTGATGTCACACAGGATGGGAGGTTTATTAAAGCATGTTGCTGCAAAAACAAGGTGTGTGTGTGTGTGTGTGTGTGTGTGTGTGTGTGTGTACCGTACCTCCCTGCGGTCCTCCTCCTCCCGCTCCCTGCGGAGTGTGAGGGCCCTCTCCTGCTCCAGTAAGGTCTGGAGCTCCTGGACCCGGCTCTGCTTGGTCTGGAGGGCCTCCTCAGTGGCCTGCGAGGACAACCTGGGAGACAGGCAGGAAGAGATAGAGCAAGGTTTATAAGGCCCTGTTCAGGCTGCAGGCAAAAGTGGCCCAAATCTGATCAGTGACCAGGTCAATCTTCTTCAGATGTAGTGTGAACACTCAAATCTTGCTCAGATTAGATTTTTTTCAAATCTGATTTAGACCACTTCCATATGTGGTCCTGAATCAGACCCAGGTCTGATTGTTTTCAATGTGGCCGCAGTGTGAACAACCAAGGCAGGCTTGATGTGACTTTTACGTCATTCTACATTAACATTTGTCACAATTACCGTAATTCTGGACTATAGCCGCACCCACTAAATAAAGTTGTACATATATAAGCCGCATTTGTCTATAAGACGCAGGTGTCCACGTTGTAACATGAGATATTTACACAAAATATATTTCAAACTTTTAATGAAATAGTACCGGTAACATTCACAAATACGTAGCCTACTGTAAATGTTTTTTTCCGAACAGTTGCCAACCATTTTCTAACTGCGCTTTGACCTAATCAGGGTCGTTTCTGAGGTGACTGTAAATGTCTTGGCGGCATTACGCTCATGTAAAGAAACATAAATTAGCCGCAGCATTCTATAAGCCGCAGTGTTCAAAGGTGTTAAAAAAGTAGCGGCTGATAGTCTGGAAATTACGGTATGCGCCGCGGGTAAAGACACTGCAAGTGTTATTGTTCTTTTGCGCTGTTTCATTAGCTAACAAGGGGTATGTGTGTGTGTGTGTGTGTGTGTGTGTGTGTGTGTGTGTGTGTGTGTGTAATGCCTGGGTACCTGAGTGACTGGACAGCATTCCTCTGCTCCTGCTGGGCGGTTTGAGAAGCACTCAGCTGTTTCTGGGTCTCCTCCAACTCCACCCTGAGCTGTTTCTGGGTCTCCTCCAACTCCACCCTGAGCTGTTTCTGGGTCTCCTCCAACTCCACCCTGAGCCGTTTCTGCGTCTCCTCCCACTCCACCCTGAGCTGTTTCTGGGTCTCCTCCCACTCCACCCCCCGCCCGTCGCTCTCCACCATGTTACCCCGCTGACCAGCACCCTGGCCTCCGAGGTCAGACTGACGGAGAGAGAGAGAGAGAGAGAGAGAGAGAGAGAGAGAGAGAGAGAGAGAGAGAGAGAGAGAGAGAGAGAGAGAGAGCGCAACTTTATTCAGAGCCTTGGATTAATTTGAAGGATTCATTTCAATAATTGGGAACGTAAGTGTGAAGCGCTGAGCTTGTTCACCTTGGTGTCTCTCTGGGCCATTCGGCAGAGCAGCTCTCTCAGAGCAACCACCGTCTCCTGCAGCGCCCTCTTCTCCTGCTGCCAGCCCATGGGGACAGACGGACCCCTGGCAGGCCCGTCCAATGGGCTGAGCCGGTCAGGGGATTGACACAGCGTCTGGTCCAATGACATGACTTTTGAGACTGTGAGATGGTGCTGGGAGGAGGAAGAAGCCCGATGCTGGGACAAGGTGAGAATCCGGCAGGACTCCTGGTGGACCCTCTTGAGGATTTCCTGTGTGATGGAACAATAAGAAAAGAGAGACTCTCTGGTTACTTGTTTTTGTGGCAACAACGTTTTTGTCAGCAAACCGACTGGAAAATGATAATCATGGTTTCTGTGTTCCATCTCAAGTCAGGTCCTCTCTGACGAGGGGGTGCGGAACCCACCTGCAGCTCGGGGGACAGCAGGTCGTCGCTGTAACTCATGCTGCCTGCGGCGCTGTCAGTGTTGGCTGCGGGGTTCATGCCCCGGCAGCGCAGGTACTCCACAAACTGGGCGTCGAGGCGCTCCGTATGCTCCAGCTCAGCCCGCAGACGCACGCCCAGCTCAGAGCTCACATCTGGAGGGGCGGGGGGAGAGGATAATCAAGAGACATTGATGAGACATTTCGGGCTCTATCTGTCTCTATTCATCTCTATCTGAAACGCAAATATCAAATGCAAAGCGCAAGTAGCTTTGTGGGAGGGTCGCAGGCGCTGTTCCTATTATGGCGGTGGGGTATATGACTCGACGCAAATCTAAAATAGGTTGGTCTGAAGTAGCTACATGACTCATAGGTGTGGTTTGGGCTTAACGTGCAATAAACCAATCAGAGCATCATCTCACATTCCCTTTCAGAGCAGGCGCGCTTGTTCCGTGGCGGATTGCTGTTATAACGGGGGATTTGCCAGGTGCATGCCAGGAGCGGTTCAAACAGAATTAGTTCTTCTGTTGAAATCTTTTCAACTTTTCATTTTCCGTTTGTATTTTTTATTTTATTTTCATTTACAAACAGTTTATTATTGATTTTTCAGTTTGACAAAACGTAAATCAAGCAATGTCACAAAGACAGTTGCGGAAGTGTTTTCTGAAACTGCAAAATAGCACCAAGCAACATTTGCTTGGTGCCATTTTGCAGTTGAGTGCAAAATAGGAATTATACGAGCGCCACTGTAGTGCAAAATAGAGCCCATCATGTGGTTTCTCCAAACAACATGGTGACCACAACATGATTGAAATGAATGTATTTGGTATAACATACCAAGCTGTCCCAGCCCACTTCCCTAAAAAACACACAGACCCTGGTACTCACTGCTGCCGTAGCCATCGCTGGCCCATTCTGGGGCCGACAGGGAGGATGAAGAGCCAGCTGGAGAGGGTGGAGCCGTCAGGTCAAGGGTGCCCATCTATACACAGAATAGATACAATTACACACAGTAAAATAATAACAAATCCAAAAGCACTATTGGACCTGACTCGATCACGGAGAACGTAAAAATCTCAGATAACGCACTTTGTCAACATCCAGCGAGCAGGCCATGGAGAAGTTGTCCGAGGCCGAGGCGGAGCCCTGGGAGCGGGTGCTGCGGGTGACTGAGTCCGGTGTGATGGTCCTGGAGCGAGGAGGCTCCATCATGCGTGCCCTGGGTGAGGCCTTGCCCGGAAGCAGATCCAGCCCTGCCGTGCTGTTGAGAGCGCTCAGCTCCGACAGACGGGAGCCCTGGAGTGCAGAAGGGTGGAAGGGTTCCAGGGCCTGGTCCTCAGAACACTCCAGTCTCCTCAGCACCTCCGGAGAGCTCAGAGAGGCCTCATCCCGGGACCCACCCAAGTGGTCCTCGAAGCCTCCTGGTGATAGCGCTAGAGGACAACATATAGATAGATAGGCTGTCATATCGATAGATCACACTTTATTGATTACAGACCTAAATGCATTAACCTCTTCATGCCTATAGAAGAATGCAGAATTAGTGAGTGCACCATGAAAAAATATTTCCCACCATGCCAACGACAAACGGACAGGATCAAGGCCTGCTCCATAATGACCTTTTATCGTCACTTGAACGTGCACTGACCTTTCTGCGGGAGGCACTGGCTGTGGTGGTCCGAGTCCTGTTTGTTGCAGCGCTGGCGCAGTTGATGCAGCTCCCTCTGCTGATAGGCCAGCTCCTCCTCCTGCACAGCGAGGTCCTCCTGCAGACCTCGCAGCTCCACCTTCAGACGATGGTTGTAGGTCTCGAGGTCGGCTAGAGCCCGGTCTTTGGTCTGCGTCCAACGGAGAAGGAGAGGGAACAGAGTCACACCCAACTGGCAGAGCGAATCTATTTCATTAGGTTGGGAAAGTCATGAACATACTTTGTCTTTAACTTAAGGATTTCTAAATGCTTTATGTGCTCACGTTTTAGCGAACAAGAGCTTATCAGGCAACATTTCATTTCAGAGTTGTCAACATAAATACACACATAGAATGGAAGATTGGTGTCTTTGATAATTGGGTCAAATGAGTATCAAAAAACACCTAATTTGGTCTTCTATAAAGAGTGTTTAACAGTGTGTGAAGAGGGTCACATGTCTGTCTTACATGTCCTTCCTCCTGGAGTTTGTCAGCCCTCTCGGTGCTCGAGCAAAGCCCCTCCTTCACAGCAGCGAGCTCTGCCCTCAGTGCCTGCTGCTCAACGCAGAGCTGGGCTAGCTCCTCCTCCTTCTCCCTCAGGTCAACATCTGCTTTGGCCAGGGTCGTCTCTGCATGCGTCTGCAGCGCATTGGGGGGGGAAGCGTCATCTTTCACTCAACGTTTAATCATAATACAGTGTAGTAGGGTGAACAACTACTAGTTAAACACAAGTATACTGCAAGTTGTATTACAAATGTTTCCCACTGCTAACGTTAGCTGCATGCATTAGCTGCCGACACAACAGAGAACATGATCCAACACATGAGTCATACACTGCATACCGTAGCTTTCTCCCAGTATAACCACAACCATTTCTTACTGCATCTGAAGTTACTACGCCAAATGAACAGAGTGGACACAAACGCTCGGCTTGGTGAACAAGAAGCACCGTTAATTCAGCTACCCTTTACTTCCTTGTTTAAAGTGTAACTTCCCCTCCCAGTCTGGGAGGAGTACCGCTGTCATGGAGCCCACACAGCACTCTCTCACTACAGCCAGATGTGTGTGTCTGGTTCCATGTTTACACTGGGTGAGGGTAGCACCGCGTCAGCAGGGAGCTAGCATCAGTGCTTTAGCTAGTTTCCCTGTTCCTTCAAGATCACAAGTTGAATATGTGCAGGTGCTGCAACGGCGTGGACATCTTCAGACAGGTGTTCTGTCTGACAGTGGTTACGGTAATGCTGTGGTACACATCTAGACGCCGCCGTTGGCTGTTCAACCTAAAGGGGCACGCAAAGCGCTTTACCAGGCTGATTACATTTCAATAGGCCTATATCATCATAAGGAGAAGCCTTTATTAAGCGGTTGAATTGAGTTGCTAATATTATTGACGACAGTACCAATCAACCCTGTGTTGCAAGTCCTGCAAAAACACATCCAGCCTTTAAAAAACTAACAACACGATATAATGGCATATACTGGATAAAATGTTACATAACCACATTCTAAGTATGTCACCACCCAATGCACCCATGCAAGTGGGCGCAAGAACACAGAACACAGTCAAAGATTAATAGGAAACTAAACTATCTGAAAATCTAAATGAATGACATGATGATGATTTTAACACATTTCTTTGCAAAAATATAGTCTGAAAGAAGTAAGCTATATTCACCAGCATTTCCCTTTGATCCCTCTCTGGAACATTGTTGTTGGCCCTCAGCTGAAGTTGTTGGATAAGGGCTCTCTGGGTCAGCACTTCCTGTCTGAGGCCTTCTATTTCTTCCTGAAGACTCTCCTCTCTTTTCCTCAGTGCCTCCCGCTCAGAGAACAGCTCTCCCTTCACCGTCTCCAGGGTTGAAACCTGGGCCTTCCCCTCGGCCACCTGCCTCTCCATGGTGTCCACCAGGGCGCTGGTCTGCTGGATCTGTCCCTGCAGCGTGAGGTTGGCTTCTCTGAGGGCCTCCACTTGTCCCTCCAACTCATGTTCTTTCTTCTTCTGGCTCTCCATCCGCTCCTCCTCAGACCGCCGCAGTTCAACCAGGGAGCTGAGCTGCTCTCTCTCCCTGCGCAGGGCCGCGACCTCCAGGGCTTGAGCTCGCCAGCCCTCCTCCAGCTCCTCCTTCTCCTCGTACTCTCCCTCCAGACGAAGCACCCGAGCATTGACCTCCTCCAGCTCGGCCTCCTTGTGCGTGAGCAGAGCTCCGAGCTCCTCCGCCCTCGCCCGCTCTTCCTTCAGTCTCCTCCCCAGCTCCTGCCCGTGGCCACGGTACTCCTTCTCCTGGGTGAGCAGCAGCTGCTCCAGGGCCTCCTTCTCGGCCGCGGCCGTCTCCAGCTGCCCCTGCAGGGCGTCCGAGCGGTTGCGCCGGGCCTGGGCCGCCGCGGGGCAAGAGGAGTGGGTCAGTCGCAGCTCCTGTCGCAGGCTTTCCGGAGCGCCCCTGCCCCCGGGGGGCGGGTGGCTGCGCAGCTCAGGACTGGGGGAGGGGGATGGGTTGACGCTGTCGCCGTCCTGGGAGTCGCTGACCTCGTGCAGGGCGGGGCCCAGCGTGGCCAGCTCCGCCTGCAGCGTGCTGATGACCTCGTGGAGGCGCTCCTCCTCATCTTGCTTGTCCTGGCGCAGCCGGCTGATTTCGCAGCGCAGGTGCTCCACCCGGGACCGCAGCTCCTCCAGCTCGGTGCCCAGGGCCTGGGGGAGACGGACAGAATGAGACCCCGACCAAGGTACAGGCACGGGAAAACACAGAGGACACCGGGATGAGGGGATTGGTACTACGACCAAGATGGGGTTATTTGAAAAGGTTTTAAATAGGCTTCTTTACCAGATCCGTTTCGCTGGTTTCCAACTCCGCTTCGAGTCTCCGGATCTCCTGGTTGAGCTGGTCTATCTCCAGGTTCTTTTCCTGGAGGAGGGCGGAGGGGAGGCTTTCTTCCTCTTCATCGTCCTCTTCTCTAGTCTCTTCTCTGTCCTCCTGCAGGATGGTGAGGGCGGAGACATTGTCCTACACACAGACAACAAAATCATGTTTAAGAAATATCCCTTTGGTAAAGATTCCAAATAGTTTCTGCTACACAAATTAATATGATTTTTTCACCTCAAGGGAAACAATCTTGTCTTGGAGCTGTTGGACATGAGCTGCATTCTGATTGGTCATCAGCTCCAGCTGCAAGGTGAGATGTTTTAACTCCACCTCTTTGATGCTGAAATTGGCCTGGACCTGTTCCAGTTGGCTCATTAGCGTCTCCACCTAACACAAAGAAATACACATTTGAGTCACAGCCTCTTTGGTACATCTGACTCATATCAAATGATATCACCCTTAGTGTCAGGGCTCCAGACTAACTTTTTTCACTAGGAGCTCTGTGGCCCCCAACTGAAAATTTTAGGGGCACAACCAGACAGGTTGCAGGGATGGGGGGGGGTTCAGTTATTAACATTATTAACATTATCTAACAGTTAACACTAAGTGAACGGAACGTTGATGAATGTAGCAGGATTACGTCAACATAAAATGTTTTCATTGGTTGTAGTGCTATTTTCTGATTAGCTATTGTGTAACCACTTTCCAGGCTGGTAAGTGAAAGTCTCAACTGAGGGCTCCACGGGAGATGCACAGGTGGTTCTGCTTGTTCCATAGCGACAGCGGTGCACCAGTGAAATGTTGAGCGCTGCGGCATAGAAATACAAAGTGTGGCGTGTGGCGTGTGAAAGGGTGGAAATGAGCGTGTCTCGCGCCGATTGCATGAGACTTGAGAGCCCTGACCGTGGCACAGGCACACCAGTCACGGGTCTATCGTTCGCTATCGTAAATTGCGTTTGAATGATTAAATTGCGTTCGCATTGCATTTGAATGATTACTCATCATTAAAATGCACGTAGCAATTGTGAAATCGTTTTCCTTTCAGACGTTTTTTTATTTGCTCGCGCTCGACTTTAACTCGGACCCTCCCCCTACACACATAAGAGCCATTCCCTGTCCTTCTCACACTCATTGGAAGGCAAAAGAATTTGGATTCATTAACCAGCCCCTTCCACATTTAACGTGTAAAAACACCCAACGAAAACGGCAAATTTACTGGTCGCGAATGTGCGACCAGATGTAAAATTCAGTCGCACACTCTCATTATACATCAACAGCTTGATAGAGGACAGCAACCACATCACACCCAAATCGAAGATGGTAACCACATTTGTATGCACACATGAATAATGTAATATGGATGCATTTTTCAGTCCAGAGACGAGACACAGACAAACCACACTACTGGCCCTGTTACCAAAGACACTGATAAACACAACCAACCTCCTGCTCTCTGCTCTGCAGGCTCAGCAGAGCCGTGTCCAGGGCATCTCTGAGAGGTTGGGTGGGGTCAGGTGTATCGTCATGGTAATGTCGACTCTCATCCAGTTTGGACTGTAAAGCCGCAATCTGGAGCTTGTTGGACAGTTGCTGCTGTTCCAGGCCCTGCTTGTCCTGGGGGATGGAGCCAGAAAGAGATATGGGTCACATTTCTTATTGAGATAAGAGTTTATTGCCTATTGTATATTTCCATATTCTATGTTTATTCCAGAAGTGCAATTTTTAATTTAAAAAAAAATTGTTTTTATTTCTATGTATATATACATTGATTTCTTGTATAGAAGGTGCTGTGACTCTAAATTTCCCCGTTTGCAGCACTAATAAAGGATTTTCAATTTCAATTTCAAACGTCCAGCACCAATACCTAAACCTGCATTATGTAATCTTTTCCACTGCTGCTCTGTTCAAAGAACAAGATTCCCACGTTCATCTCCACAGGCCAACAGAGTTAAAGAAATCAACCAGCTCCTAGAATAACCAGGTGATGGGTGCAGGGCTTATACGGTAGTCTAGATGTGCTGGATGGCCCAGGTCTCAGACTCCAGCGGCAGGTCACCTGCGTTAGGCCCTGCTCGCGGAGTTTCGCTCGGTGGAGCTCTTGCTCCAGCTGGGTAAGGGAGCGGCTGCTCTCCGCGCTGTTAAGCAACACCTGCTCCAGCTCCCTGATTCGCCCGGCCAGCTTGTCGATCTCATCGTTGCCCTCGATGAGATTGCGCTGGGCCTGCTGATTGGTTGCGATCAGGGACTCGTTGACTTCCGTTTTGTCCTTGATGAGCGCCTGGAGGCTCTCCACCTGGAGGATGCACACAAGACCAGGGGTGGAAGTTCACAAGAGGCCTCCAGCTTTCACAACAGTGACATTACTTAAAAACAATGATTTGTCATTGGTTAATATTGAGGTTGATTGAGTTTGCATGCATTATGGTATTAGTTATTAAGGCATTGGGCTAGTTTTGTTAGGCAAGTCCACAAAGCAAAGCGATTGATACTACAATGAAGGAACACAGGATTCATGACAGGAAAGGTATCTAGGATCTACGGATAGTTATACACGCAGAGCTACGATCTATGGAGGGTTAGCCATGAAGCCATGTTGGAATTATTGTTTCCACACATGCAGTTAGGAGCCAAGAGACGAGTTGGATCCCATACCTGCTGAACCAAGTCCTCAATCTACAGCAATCCGTTCAGAGCACAAACAAACACACAGCACATGGTTCATGGGCAGACAATAAACAATACTTCATAGACATATAAAGTGTTGATGCATTAGTAAACAATCCAAATTAGACTTCTCACAGCAAACCAAAACACACCATTCCTCATTTCAGTATTTACTTGCAGGCACAAATAACTTTCTCTTTTGTACAATACGAATGATTATAGAATCAATAAATATTGTATAAACAGACAATACTTAATACTCTCCTGAAAGACATGCTATGTACCTAGGTTATAGCAGTAAAGTAGTATAAACCTGGCAAGGGTGTTGAATAAAACATAAACAGGGTTTGTATGGGTAATATTGAAGACGTGGGCCTGTAACCGGAGGACAAAGACTGGTAGCGTCAGAACCGTACCCTCTGGCCGCGGTTGTCTCCGCCCCCCTGGACCCTGGTGGTCTGCCTGAGCTGGGCCTCCAGGCGGTTGATCTCCTGCTGAAACTCATCCCTCTCATGCTCCCGCTCAATCGCCTGCTCCTGTAAGAAGGGAGCACCAAATGAACACCACACATTGTGGACAGCTGAAAGGAGCATCTGAAACTGTGCATTGAACTCTGAAGAGTCATCAAACCCATTTTGTAGAAGGAAGCAGAACATATAATTCTTGTAATTCTTCCTATGTAAAAACACTAATCATTTTCCAGAACGTACGTCTATGAACTGCCGGTTGTGTTTGATCTGTTTCACCAAGGCTTGCACGTGCATGTGGAGGTCCTCGGAGTGGGCCTTGTGGTGCAGCTCCGTCTCCAGGCCCTTGGTCTCGCTCTCCTCCAGCTCTGCCTCCAGGGTGCGGAGGCGCAGGGACAGGGTGTTGCGGTCCTTCTCGGCCTGCCGCTGCAGGTCCAGTCTCTCCTGGGCAAGACGCTGAGCCTCCTCCAAGAGAGCTAGCACACACAGGGATGGGAAGCGTGTTAAAGCAGGATCACACACACACACACACACACACACACACACACACACACACACACACACACACACACACACACACACACACA
>JAOTIX010000111.1:8669085-8689125 GCA_027123715.1 Gaidropsarus macrophthalmus
ACACACACACACACACACACACACACACACACACACACACACACACACACACACACACACACACACACACACACGCGTTGTGCGGGACAATAAAGACACATACACACTCCTCCCGTAGTGTGCTCTTGTACTACTTGTTGTAGATTGTAGGAGCGAGGCCCAACGGGCACCAGGATGGAACAAACCCATTTAAGGAGCGCTACAGGTTAGCATCGATTGCAAGCTACTGTCGGTTGCGATGTTAGGCACAGCAGCTTCAAACCGCACGTCAATTTCAAGCAAATATTCAGCACACAAACACGCCCTCTGCCCCACAAACCTGTGTCAGGTTCTGCCCTCTGAGAGCAGCCTATGGAAATAAAAACACAGCTCAGCAAACCCCCTTGTGACAGAAGAGGACACACATTCTCATTTATACACACTGTGTAGCTGCAACGTTCCTGCTCCGAGGCTTCTACCCCACCCCCTCACCTTTCTCCCTCTCCCCCAGCCCAGCAGAGAGGTGCTCCCTCTGGCGCAGGAGAACGGCATGCTCCTCGCGGAGCTCCTGGTGCTGAGCACGGAGGCTGTCCAGCTCCGCCGCAAGGCCCTCCGTCCGGTGCAGCTGCACCCGGAGGCTGTCCAGCTCAGCGGTGAGGCCCTCCGTCTGGTGCAGCTGCACCCGGAGGCCCTCCAGCTCCTCCGCCAGCCTCTCCTCCTGCGTCTCTTTCTGCTGAAGAGCCTCCTCCAGCAGCACCTTCTCCGTCACGTAGCCGTCCAGCAGACCTGCAGGGGGGAGTTTGTATAGTGCTCAGTACTCAAGATATATAGAGATAAAGGTCAAAACATCATGCAAGTAATAGTAATAGAATATTACGAGGTCTCATTCAGATCATAAAGAAGTACAAAAATAAAGTGGTAGATAAGAGAAAGTGGGCAGATTTTTTTAAAGCAAACAATGAATTCTCAACCACACAACATGCGACCGCTCAGTGAGCAAGCGCCACTCACCCTCAGCCTTGTGCAGCTCTAAGTGGAGATGGGTCTTTAGCCCCGCCTCCTGGTCGAGCTGCTCCAATAGCACGGTGTGCTTCTTCAGCATGTGGCAGGAGTCCTCCCTGCCCTGGGTAAAGCGCTGCTCCAGCGAGAGGTGGACGCTGTGGGCCTGCTCCACCTGGGTCAAGAGACGGAGAACCAGAGAGACTTTAGAAAGCCGACAATAATCATAATGCATAGTTTGAATAATGTGGCATATACGGTAAATGTGTCTGCCTCATTTTGAGATTTACTTTAAGCATTTCTAGTGTTTAGTTGTATATAAACAATATTTTCTGTTCCTTAAAATAACTTTCTTGAATTTGTCCTTGGTTTTAAATTCGGTGAGGTACCATCTGCTGTAATCATCAACACTTTCCCTACATCTCTTCCCTCCCACTACCCTCTCCAAGCACTAAGAACATCCACAGGAGAACGGTGTGGAACATGGGTTGCAATCTGGGGAATGAAAGCCCTGGGTGGAGACCTGGGCGTTGGCCTGGTTTAGCAGATCCAGCAGAGCGTCCACAGCCTGGCTCAGTCTGCCGCAGGCGCCCAGGGCGGCCTCCTCCCCAGCCGGGTGGAGCTGGGTCTCAGACACCAGCAGGCTCTCACACAGCAGCTGGGTCAGCTCAGAGTCCTGGCTCAGCTCGCCCACAGAAACACCTGCAGAGAGAGAGTCGCTCTGATCAGACGTTGAACTGATGTAATTTGGACCATCGTGTGCCAAACAAAGTTCAGGTTATTTCTCGTACTCTTACTGTAAACATACGAGCGTCCAGGTGGACACTCCTCCCGTTCCTTCCTATGGGTCATTGTACAGTTTTGTTGCTCGCAGTGCAAGTGAGTGCAAGGTAGCCACATTTACGTTTGCTCCCCATATCAACTGACTCATTGGCTGCCAATGACGTCTATAGACGTCAATTTAAATACAACCGCTGACCGCCAATGATGTCCATAGACGTCAATTATGTGTTTTAACTGGGCGGGCTGGAAACAGAGAATGTACTACCGAACTGACCCTCTAGGTGGGCGCAGTGATGATTCGAGATGGGAGATGAGAAAAGAGTAATGGGTGAAGAAAGTGAACGTGGCGCCACCGAGACATAAGAGAAAGCTAACACTGGAACAGAGTATGTGTCGTAGTGTCGCGATCGTTCAGTGGGTCTTAGGAAATCAGTCACAATGCTGTAAAACGCTTGGCTCTCTGCACTGAAAATGGCTAGCAGCCAATGAGTTAATGGAAACCGGGTATTGGCATCAGGCTGTTTAGAAATCAGGTAGGATTATCCTAAAAAATAGGATCAAAGTGGAAGTTTGGATTCAGTTTGTTGTTCCCTTTAGTGTGAAGATTCCAGGGAAAAGGTGATCCAGAAAGAGTCTGTGGTCTGAGTTACCATCATAACAGGTTTACCATTAAAGGAAGAGGAAGGGAACCCACCTGACTCCTGCGCCTCGCTGTTCCCTGCAGAGCTCCTGTGATTGGCTGGCTGCTGAGACTTCCTGGGTCCAACGTTGATCTTCTGACCAATCATCTCCTCCGTTGCCACGGTGCTGCGAATGACATCGAGGAGCACCTTCCTGAGCTTCTCGTTGGCCTGCTGCAGTTGGAGTCTGGGGAGGAGTGGTTGAAAGGATTAAAGAGAAGCCAAAAGACGAGAGAGAAGGCGTTTCCACATAAGCAGCGTCCATTCGACAACAATCAAATGAGCAGCCGTTGGGGGGAGGGGAGGGGCATTAAACAATACCCCCCGCAGCAAAGAATGAAGATTAACTTGTTGAACTTCAGCCCCATGGTTTATGCTGGGTCGGTTTTCTCCCCTCTCGTCTCGTGCCATTGAGCACAGTGGATAAGTGCTCTGGACGAATCAGTGTCCTCACCGCTCCTCTCTGGCGCTCTGCAGGTCCTGGCCCAGCATGCTGAGGAGGTTGCCCCCCTCCTGGCTCTCCCGCTCCCTACGCTGGAGCAGCGTATCCAGGGTCTCCATCTCAGCCCGCTTCCCCTCCAGCTCACCCTGGAGACCGCCCACCTCCGCCCGCAGCTGCACACACAAACACACACACACACAGAGAATGACTCGATACACTCCTCCAGTTTACATCCTTCACAGTAAACCTGAATGGTGGAAAGTATACCAGTAGTCCAGCGAGGTTGAGAGATGCAAAGACGTGTGTTAACTGACACAAACAAACAGGCTCTAAACCTAAAATGTTGGTCAATGATTGACCACCTGGCCTGGAGCCAAGCTGCTGTCTAACAAGTGTGGCCGGTAGGCAGCAGCTTGTTCAATAGCGGGCAAAAGAGAGGGGAAACAATAGTCCAACAGCCGACTAGATGCCAGGGTCGATACCAAACATGCATAACAATTAGTCTCTAGATGATCAAATACGAATGAAGAGAAATACATCTTGACAATTCAGCCAATCACCCCAAACATCAACATAATTCACACTACATCCTTAGCGACAAAAACCATATGGGTGCAAAGACAGCAGCTGGAATCACCTTTTCGCTAAACTTCAAGACATTGTTTTTGTGTTACCTTGTCGTTCTCTTCCTTCTCCTGCACCATCTACCTCCTCTCTTCCCCCACTGCTGCTCACCTCCCTCTCAGACAACCCTCCTCTAGCCACCTGGCCCAGCAAGCAACAATGCCGTTACCACGACAACATAACCCCGCCCACTCTTCAACGCCCCTCTGCAGAGTGCCAAAGGGCTAAGTGTCTGCCTGGAGGGAGCGGATATGATACGGATAAAAACCAAGCGGCTGCCATGGAGACCAAAAGGCAGAGATTTGTGTGTGTGAACAGGCGGGCTGCATGGGGGCTGCATTTCATATGATTTAGACTGTAGACAGGTTCTATGAAGCCAAAGAAAGACATGGATGAACGGACAGAGTGGATGAATATATGAGTAGCACACAAATTAAATGTTATCATCAGAGTTATGGATAGCTCCTCCTCATGGAGAGCAGCCGTACCACAGCAGACATGAGTTAATCTTAAATGTGGAATATGAATGTGTGTGTGTGTGTGTGTGTGTGGCTGTGGACTTTCAATACCTGTGCAACCACAGCATCTAGCTGCTGGAGCTGGGCGGTGAGCTGGCTCATTTTCTCCGTGTAGCCTCGCTCCTTCTGCTCACGCTCAGTGCTTAAGCTCCGCCTCTGCTGCTCGAGCTCTGCTTCCTTGCATTGCTCCAACTCCGCCTTCAAGAACAACGGCAACACGGATTCATAAGTTCCCCATTTAGTCCAGAGGAATTCAAAATAAGAACAAAAAGAAATTCATGCATTCTTGTGCTTGGTGCCACCGAAGACATCATCAAGCGCCTCCAATGAAAAGCTTCTGCCTCAGAGGATAAAAAGCTTAAATCCATCCCATTTATCCAATGTGTGCTTGGTGGCTCCAGCACACAGGCCATTGGAAACAGGGCTCTCATCCTTTATATATGATGAGAGATTATGCTAAACTTGGCTGGAGCTCAGCTTAAAATTGAGCTGGTCCAGAAGCGGGTCGCAGGGTGCAGATGGGGTATAGAAATGGAAATTGTCACAAATACTACAAACACCATAATCCTATAGGATTACGTAATGACGTGGGCTCCCAAAACCCCCCCAAACACTACATACATTATCAAAAACATTTGCATATTTAGTTTTGTAAACAAGGGTATTGATTGGGTATATTCAAATGAAATGTTTTTAGAATTGCAGAAATAGCTTCATGGGGATTGGCACTCCAATGTCTGGATAAAACCCTCCAATAAAAGCCATGAGTCTCCACTTCCCATAAGTCATCTCTTCTCACCTTCAGTTTGCCGAGCCTGTCCCGCAGCCTCTCTTCCGATTGGTCCTTAAGGAATTGCATCTGTTCCTGGAACTGCAGTTGTTGTCTTGAGGACTCCTCTTGAAGCTCTCTGCGACACACCTCCAATTCCTTGGCAGAGATGCTCCTCAGCTCCTTCATGAAGAGGAACGCACACCATGCGTAAGCTTGACACCAATTACACACCCCGCTAAACGAGACCACCATATACACACTGTTTAATTAGAGGAGGTTGATAACTGCAGTACAGCGGCACTGAAAGTGGTCCAATAAATGCCATACATGTTGGAGTTCACTTTTAGAATGGACAGCAGTGGTTACTTTCACCGGTGCCTACCAGTGGAGCCAGACAGTAACAAGTTAATGGAGACCAAGAGAGAAGTCCCACAGACCTGTAGCTGGAGCTGCTGCTGTCCACAGAGCTGTAGTTTCTCTGTGTTGTAGGTGCGGGACAGCTCCTCAAGGGCAGTGCCATGTTGTTCCTCCAGCTCAAGGACCTGCAACAGAAATTATCATTATATGTGTCCTTGAGCACTATGCCTCATCTCTGGTGTGCATGCATGTCATTTACACACTAGTGTTTACAACTTGAAGAGAACTGCTGACATGTTGAGGACTGACATGTCACGGATTGCATGTTGACATCAGCAATCTAAAAACAGGGTGGGTGAGTAGGGTGAATGTTTACCTGCATCTTCAGCGTCTCCAGAGCCTTGCAGTGTTCAGCATCCAAGGCCTCTTTCTGAGCAGATAAGTCAGCCTAAAACGCAGCAGACAAGGAGTTGTGGAGTTTGACATTCTTCAGGACTTAATAATATAGAAAAACTGATTTAATATGGACCGGGATTTAAAAGTGGCGCCCTTTAGGATTAAGAAGGACAATCACAACCATGAGTGAAGATGCCTTTTCAAAGGCTATGTAAAACAGGAAAAAAAGACTAAACATTTAAGTGGGACAAATCGCAAGAGGGATGAAATTTTGACCCTTTATAATTAGACTGGCTATAGCAGCCCGCCGCTCCTTCCTTGCCAATAATATCATTTTTGGGGAGACGGCTGACCTTGTGGGCATTGCTGAGCTCGGTTGCCATGGCGCTGAACTTCCCCATGTGCATCTGGGCCAGCTCCATCCTCAGTTCCTCCCGGCCGGACACCACCTCGGTCTGCAGGCGCTCCACTTCCTGTGCGTGTGCCGACTTGAGGCGCTCCACTTCCTGTGCGTGTGCCATCTTCAGCTGCTCCACTTCCTGTCTGGGTACCGACTTGAGGCGCTTCACTTCCTGTGCGTGTGCCATCTTCAGCTGCTCCACTTCCTGTCTGGGTACCGACTTGAGGCGCTTCACTTCCTGCGTGTGGCCCTCCTCCAGGTGTTCCATGTCGTCACGCAGGGCCTAACGTAAGGCCAAGGACAGATCGCGTTAGTGATGAATATCACGTGGTCAATACGCATTTTGGATGAGAAGCTATTGGTCCACAGATTGGGATTCAAAGAAAACCTCACCTGAACCTCCTTCAGATAGGTGGCCTCCAGCGTGTCCATGTTGCTCAGCATCCTCCTCTCCAGCTCGTCACTCTCCGCTTTGTGCCTTACAGCAAGCTCCACCTCTAGGGCCTCGAGCTGCTCCCGATTGGTCTCCTGGAAAACCGCCGCCAAGTGCTCCACCTCTGCCCTCCACTTTGAATCCAGGCTCGCCTCCATGGCGACGAGCACAGCCGTGTGCTTGGTGTCCAGCTCTGTTGTCATGGAAGCGAGTTGCTCTCGGTGACGAGCGCTGAGGGCTTCTAGTTCTTGTTGGTGTGCGGTGGTGGCGACCTGCAGCTCCTGAGCGTGTTTGGTGAGCAGCGCAGTTCTCTGGCGCTCAAGGCCAGCCTGGTGCTCGGTGTGCCACTCTGCCAGAGAGATGCTCTGCTTCTGTGTCAGCCGCTGCTCCAACTGCCCCATCTCTGCTTGGTAACTGGAAAAGGGGTCATTTAAAATTGTTCAAAAACCCTCACAGTAGGTAAAGTGGGCCACAGACTGTATAATATGGGATGAATCAGAACCATATGGTTCATATGGAACACTATAAAAGCCATAGCACCATCACCACCACCCAGGTCTCAAAGAACACCTAGACTCTAACCTGAGCTCTGCCTGGTGGAGCCGCTCCTCCCCTTGCTTGTGAAGGAGGGCAGCCAGCTCCTCCACCTCAGCAGAAACGCGGCCCCTGGCCTCCAGCTCCCCGTGGGTCTGGGCCTGCAGCGGCAGCTTGGGCGGCCCATCCTGGGGGCCTTGGGGAGGAACACCACATATTTTAACTTTCCTAGTAGTTGGTTGTTCAGCATTTGTTCACAGATAACGTCATGTCACACATCATGGTGACAACTAATGTTAAAAAGCACGCTCTGAACATCAAACCCAGACATCAAACTTCTTCCGGTTCTCCTCCAAGCTTGGAATTCCGTGAGTATCTTTGCCCAGAAACGTTCATCTTACTGTGATCGTTTTCCAGTGACTCCTTTGACCTCTCCGCCTCACCTTCCAGGCGTGTCTTCTGTTCCTCCGGTCCTGCTCTCAGGGAGGTGATCCCAGCTTGGTGCTGCACCTCCTCCTGGTGACCAGGGTTCAGCTCTTCCATCACCCTCTGCTGCTCCTGCTGCCGAGCCTCCTTCAGATGAAGGAGCAGGTCCGCAGCAAAGTCCTTTTTCAGCTGCAGAGGTTCCAGAGGATAATTTTGACGTTAGATTCACCTGCAGATGTTGACTTTTTCACAATTCTGTTGAAATCCGCTCAGGGACGGGGGATTACTTTTTTACTTTTATTTGTAAAGAAAGACTACAATAGCAGGGTTTCTGCTGTTCTAGTGGTTTGATTGGCTGAAGTTAATGCCCAATGATGGCCACCCAAAAGACACCAGTCTAAGCCGATCACAGCTGCTCCAACCAGGTACTATCAGGCGGTTTGAATCAGTGTACCTGTTGCGTGCTCCTCTGCAGCTCTGCTGCGTGCTGTGTACCCAGGGCGGACAGTCTGCTCTCCAGGGTTTGGATGAGCGTCATGCTGGTATGCAGCTCCTCACTGTGGCACCACATCCTCTGCTCCACCTCCACCTGACGCAGCATCAGCACCACGGCCATTAACATACGCTTCATGTAGAGCTCATTAGATAAATGGAGCAATATCAGAAACCCATGGACAAGTCCATAATGTGCATTTACCTCCACCTGTCTCGCTGATTCAAGTTGCACCTGTGTAAGCTCTGGGAGAAGAAAAACATATTTGGGAAACCATACATTCAAACACCAACATACATTCAGAATAAATGTCCACTAATTGAGGAAGCAAAGGGATGAACATCCTACCGCTGACATATTTCTCAGAGAGTCTGGCCCGCAACTGTTCCAGGTCCAAGGAGTGGCGGGTCTTCATCATCTCGAGGTCTTCACGGTAGCGGTCAGTGAGGTCAGAGCTCACCTAATGTACATTGAGGAAGGAAGTAGGGCGTGAGATTGTTGACTGTATCCATAAGCATTGCATCAAGTATCACACATTTTATGGTCCACTTGGCTCATTTTGGGAACAGGGAAATGAGTGAGCGAAATTGAGTAATTCTTATATTTTATGTGTGCCTCCGTTTTCAAGATGGAGAAGGTACTGCAGCTATCTGACCGTGATAAATTACTCAGACTTCGTGGCAGGTTAAGGAGACACCGGTGGTGTGTAGAGATTAAGGGGCTTCACTCTGACCTGGAGGAGCTCTCCTTTGTGGGACAGAGAGAGTGAAGACCGCAGATTGGACAGCTCTGCTTCATGTTTCTCCTCCAGGTGCAAACGCAGCGTGTCCAGCTCCTCCTACAACACATTTTTACAAAATAACTAAATAATACACAACCACAATATGACTGCAATAATTAAAATAAATACAAGAACCAATTTCACCATCCCTTGTGTGTGACAATAAATGCAATATTGACTATATTGACAATAGTAGCAGAATGGAAGCTTATATCAACTAAAATGTATTTCACATGGTGGTCCAGGGGGAAATGTGTGTGAAGCTACCTTGTGTTTCTCCAGTTTCAGTGTAATCTCAGCCAGAAGGTCACATTTCACTTCTGCAGCATCACCTTCACTGGTAAAACTGAAACGGAGACAAAAGCTATCAACAGTTATACACAATTTGGTGGGAATAAACATTTTACATCAACTGTGGAGAGACCCTGCATGGGGATCCCAGTCTTCAGGTCCGCCTGTTAGCGTACCTAGCATCCGCGGTCTTGAGTAGGGAATCCTCCAGGGCCCCCTCCACCAGTCTCAGCTGCAGCAGAGCGATCTCCTCCCTGTAGCTCTCCTCCGCTGCTCTCAGGCGCTGTTCAAAGTACCTGGAGAGCGAAACACAGTTGAGTGCTTGTGACTAGCTGCTGACTAGTTTGTGAAGGCTAGCGGGACGCCATCATGTGTAGGATCCACACATCCATGCTGCCAGAAGATCCGCCACAGAGCAGTGACATCTGTGTTTCTCTTTGTTTGGTCGTGTCCAGAACCACACAGAATGATGTATTTGAGGTTAAGGATGAATATGGAGTATGGGTTCTGAGTTTGATCTATACGAGTATAGACTTCTACTGGGCAGTTATAGGACATTTCTGCCTGAATGTGTCAAATCCACAAAACTAGTCACTGCAGGCGAGGGTCTACCTCCTGAGGTTCTCCAGCTCCGCCTCATTGTGCTGCTTGATGTCCCGCCTCTGAACGTTAAACTCCGCCTTCAGCCGCTCCATGCCTTCAACGCGAGAAGAGCGTGCCAGCAGCTGCTCCCTCAGCTCTGCGGGGTGGAAGAGGCAGGGAGTCAAGCTATTGAACCTCAAGGTGAACACACCATTACAGCTACAAACCAGTGTGTCTGTGTGTATGCGAGATGCACGCTTTGCGCCAGCCATCATTTATCAGGCACCCGGGCAGTCCTAACAGATTCTGGGTTAGATCCCCAAGGACCATGACATACGGTATATGTAGGCGTCCTAAACACGAGTGCAGAGCTCAATGGATAATCCTACACCGAGGGAACGCTCACCTCCCAGCTCTTGTCGGCTGGTCCTCATGCTCTCCAGCTGGGCCCAGAGATGGCCCACTTCCTGTTCAGAGGTCTTCTTCAGTGTGGTCAACTCCTCCTGTAGATGAGAGACCTGAAAAACAGAAAGAAAAGGTTTGATAGTGTAAACATCTCAGGTCTTATTAACTTGTGACTGTATAGAGGGAAAAAGGAAAAAGTTAAATGACCTGCTGATTCTTCTCCTCTAGCTGGCCTGACTGCAACTCCTTCTCCTTTAGTACAGTTTTGTGAGTATTGGTCAGCTTCTCCAGGGCTCCTGGAGGAATCACAGCAAAAGCATATCCAGAGGGTTAGCTCCCTATCAGGTCCTCACAGACAATGGGTGAAGTTCACAGACAGACATGGATGGAGGTACTGACTGGAAGCTGTGTCCCGGTCTGCCCAGGCCAGGTTGAGATCCTCCTCCAGCCTCTGGACATCTCTCACGCTGGAAGCACGAAGTTCCTCCAGAGAGGTCTGGGTGTCCTTCAGGCTCCTCTGGGCCTCAGAGAGGAGGGTTTGGAGGGCTGCTGTGGACCTTTCCGTCTCCTCCTCCCACTGTGACCTTATGACCTGCAGAACACAACACAAAGGTTAGATATTCTTCCACTCAACAACTGGGAAACCAGTGAACAGGAGGAAATTGCCTTGCTTTAGTGAACACCCAGTACCTGTATTTCATTGGCCCGGTTCAACTCCATAGAAGCCTTCTCCTCCAAGAGACGACCTTCAAGCTGCTGCCTCAGCTCATCTGTGCACAGCATACCAGAACGCCCGACAAACAAGTGGATTAAGTAGCAACAAGGTGTTTCAGGGTCCCACCGCTTTGTTTTAAAACCAGTTTGGTTCTTCTACGGGCATAAATAAATTCTGCACGGAGGACAAAAGAAAGCCTGTACAGGGCCTCCCATTAACTTATGACTCACCCAGGTCTTTGTGGTTCTGCTGCCGCAGGCGGTCCAGCTCAAACTGCTGCTTGGCCTGGAGGATGGCATTCTCCCCCGTCCACTTGTCACGCAGCTCGGCCTGGACATGGCTGAGCTGCACCTCACGCTCCCGCTCCATGTTGGCCTGGGACAGCTCCAGCCTGGAGGTGTGGAGGTGGGCCATGCTCAGGCGCAACGCCTCCAGCTCCACCGACTGCTTGGTCTGCGGGGGAGGGGAGAGCGAGGCAGGTCGGCGACATGCAGTTATAAACGTGGTAAATAATCCTAAGTATAAAGCGGCTCTCCTCAGCAGTGTGTACCTGCGCCTGCTCGAGTTCTGCCTGGTGGGCCGTCTCCATGCTGCCCCTGAGCTTGGAGGAGAGCTCAAGCCTCTGTTGACTCAGCTCCTCCCTGTGCGTGGCACACAGCTCCGACAGCATCCGCTGGTGCTCGCGCTCCGTCACCTGCAGACGGACCACAGCGCGCTGACTACCTGGCCATCTGGCTGGGGAAGCACCCTAGCCCGGGGCTTCTGGACCAGTGCATTGGTGCTAGCAGTGAAACTTCAATACAGTCTTAAATGCACATTAATGCAGAATGACTTGGTTTGGTGCCAAATATAACAACAAACGACGCATAACACAAGCATCCTATGCAGCAAACATGATGGATGATTGCCGATTTCCTTAAAAAAGGAGAAAACGTTGATTAAGTTTACTGTTAAATGTAACATTGACTCTAGGCGGTTATGCTATGAATATAGGGTGTAACGGTTCCTACATCCCTACAAACACTCCATTTAAAGTAAAGAGCTTTTGAGTGTGTCCGGCCCTGCATTCTCTCCAAGCCCACAAGATGGAGCAGTAACCCATCTCTGGCCCAGTTTCCCCCTGACCGACTCTACCTGCTTGATGAGGCTGATCTGCGTTTTATGTTCATCACTGAGCGCAGCCTTTTGGGCGGAGAGCTCTCTCTCCAGACGAGCGTCCAGCTCAGACACCTAGGGGTCGAAAAGCACACGGTGACTAGGGCTGGACTATGCATCCTGATCCCCCCACAGCATGTAGAGAGGAGACCACGGAACAGCACAGAGCCTAGCTGTGACTCACAAAGCGTTCTCAGTGGTTATAAATATTATAATAATGGTCATTAAGCGGTATTCATCATGTCATGGAAGCGTAGGTTAGGGTGAGTCGTACCTCAGCCCTATGCTTCTGAGAGATCTCCTCCACCTCTTCGCGGTGAGATCTCCTCAGCTGCTCCGTGGCCTCCTCCAGAGCCAGGGCCTGGGTCTCCATCAGGGCCTTCACCTCCGCCTCCTGCTCCCTCCTCTGCTCCTCCAGGAGACGCTTCACACCGTGCAGCTCTTGTTCCTTCTCATGCTGCTCATCCTCCCATTTCTCCCGCACCTCGGCCAGCTAGGCAAAGGACATTAGGGGGTGTGTACACCAGTTACAGCTAAGATTTTAATTTTTCTAAATTATAAAAACGTGAGTTATACCCACACATGTATTGTTGGTTGACAAATCAACCATGAGACTACATTTGGTTTTGCGGATGTAAACATTGAGAGCAGTTTGCCACAGTGTTTGCATGCCCTGTGTGTGTACATTTATGGCATTTAGCAGACACTTTTACCCAAAGGGACTTACAAGTACTTTTTTGTCATTCACACACCAACAGCAGGTGAACCATGCAAGGCGACAGCCAGCATGTCAGGAACAGGCAGGGGTTAGGTGTCTTGTTCAGGGAACCCTCAACACTCTGCTAGGAGGAACCGGGGTTCAAACTGGCAACCTTACTGTTGCCGAACCACCGCTCTACCCCCTGAGCTACTGCTGCCCCTAGAAAATGGAGGCCTTGCGGTGGCCTTCTACAAGACATGGCACACCTCCATCCCATCATGCTCACCTCATCATCCTTCGCCTGGATCAGTGCCTCAAATTGCTCCAGTTCCTCCTCCAGAATTTGCTCCATTTTCTTCAGCTGTCCGTCCATCTCTTCTTCCTTCAGCCTGTGGGCCTCTGCCACTTCTCCTGCTCGGCCCTGCACCTCCTCAAGTGTGCCGAGGGTATGCTTCAGGCGGAGCAGCTCCCCTTCCAGTTGGCTCCTCTGCTCTTCAGCACTCCCCAGAGTCCTCCGGCTCTGCTCCAGCTCTCCCCCCAACTCTTCCAGCTCCTTCTGGGCAGCCTGGACCTGCAGGCGGGCGGCGCTGAGGTCCTGAAGGGCAGAGTCCAGCTCCAGGCTCTTCTGAGCCAGCAGGGCCTCCAGCTCGGATAGGAACTGGTCCAGAGGAGCATTTATAGGGGAACAATTTTAAATGCTGTCAATTATGGACGCTGATCATTACTAATTATAATCATTATTATAAAAGTACAGTAAAAGTATGGTTTAAATGTCATTTGGAGATGTACCTGACAATCTTTGGGCTCAACTGTGTTCTCAACGTTGTCCTGTTTAGTAGGTTTTAAGTTTGTCTCCTCCTCTGTATGCTGTGTCTTCTGCTCCTTGTTATCCAGTTCCAGTTCCTGGGTCCTCCTCTTCTCCTTCTCCTCCTCAAGCTCCCAGAGAGCTTCTTTGAGTTCTTCTGTAACCTGTGCCCACCTGCATAAAAAGGTACATGAACAAACGGTTCAAAGTATTTCAACAGACAGTTTCTTAGAGGACACCCTCATACTAATTGCTTTACTTTTCTGCAGAACAAAGTCCAAAGGCTCAGTGCAAGCCTCTCCATTACCTGCTCCTGGCGTCCTCCAGGTCCTCAGCACTTTTGTAGACCTCGTCCCTCAGGATTTCGAGTTCCTTCTCCTTCATATCCAGCTCCTCTCGAAGTTCCTCACACTGCTGTCCAAGAAGCTCCTTGGCCAGGTCTGCCGGCTCCTCGCCCTGCAGCTGCCCAGGACCCCCGCAGGGCGAGTGGACCTGCCAGCCCGGGAACGACGAGTGGCCTGCACTATTCAACTCTCCGTTGTCGGAGAAAACGGAGAACTGTGCGTCGGAGAAGTTGAGGACGTTGTTGTAGTCTTCGCGGAGGGGGTTGGAGATGGAGAAAGGGTGGGACGAGTCGCCCAGAACCTCACTGTTCAGCTCAAAACTGTAGAATATAAGAAAAGGAGATTTTGGGAATCATTATCATGACTGGAGTTATGAGGGGCTGATTACAAACTGATGGTTAAGACCTGTGTTTGAAGAGGGCCATACATTTAGCATGCATGCTGATCAAACCATGAACAAGACAAACCCCCTCACAATGATGGCCCTCAGCATTATTCACTGACCTATAACTGGCCGAGTTGTCTGCGAGTATGTGTTCTTCAAAGCTCTGATTGGCTAGGGAGGGGTTGGACTGTGTAGGGTGAACACAGGACAGGTAGCGCTGCATCAGGAAGTCGTCGGACACAGAGCTGGGCAGACCTTCTTCATAGTCGTCTTCCCGGTCCGGTCCCTCTTCCTCGTCCTCATCCTGGCCGAAGCTGGCCCTTTCTTGGTTCCGTCTGTTCTTAGAGGCCTTCATTCCCGAGTCTTCCTCCTCCAGCTTGTCGATCTCCTTCTCCCCCTCTTCCAGGAGCTGCCTGATTCTGTCAAGCTCCTCCCTGTGCTCCTCCTCCAGCCTCCTGGTTTCCTCCTCCCGCCTCTCCTTCTCCTCCTCCAGGTCGCAGAGATGGCGGGCTGAGTGGGCGAGCTCCTCTTTTAACCTCTCTGCGGTCTCCTTCTCTCCTTCTAGCCTCCTGGTCATGTCTTGGAGCTCCGTGTTGAGCAGTTCCTTCTCCTCCTTGTATCGCTGAATCTCAAAGGACTGGCTTTGGGCTTGGCTTATCTGCTCATGGAGGTCTCGTAGTCGCAGCTCAGTTTCTGCTTCCTTTTGCTTCATCTCTTCCTCCCGTTCCCTTTTTTCCTTCTCTAGCAAATTAAGCATGTGTTGGCATTGCTCCTTCTCCTGGGCTAATTCTCCACGTATTCTTTGGCTGTTGGACCTCTCCTCCTCCAGCTCCACACTTAGCCTGAAGAGGAGGGTGTCGGTGTCTCCATTAGCCTTAGAGTCTGTGTTGTCTCTGTGGGTTGACCTGGAGTCAGTATCCGCACTCCTGAGTTCCCCCAGTGGAAGCTCTGCACAGGAGGGGGCAGAGTACTGGGAGCCACAGCTGGGAGCAGACTCCTTCTGCTGGGAAGGATGGGCCTGGGGCCCACCGGTTTGACCCTTGGTGCGCAGAAAATCTGCGGTAGTCTGCAAGGAACACATTTGAAAGATTATTCGAGTTGAACAGCTGCGTCGCTCTTCACAGACGTAGGGAACATGGGCCTTACGTGATCGTCGATGTGTCATTTTCACAGATGTTACAATGATGGTACAATCAACAATCAACAGAACTATTATATAAATGTTCTAAATAACCTGGCATCGGTATTTCGCCTGTTATCGTACCTGCTGAAGCTGCTTCTGTAAGGCCTGGATCTGTCCGGCCAGGGACTGGGCCTCCAGCTGGACCTGGTCTCTGCTGGCCTGGGCTTCCTGCAGATTGAAGCTCAGCTTGGCGATGATCTCGTTACGTTTCTCCACAGCCTGCTGCAACTGCTGCAGAAGGAGAACGGCCATGTATGGGTTTAAACTAAAGTTTGAGGAGGACGTTTCTATAATGTAGCAGCATAACGTCTTCGTAATAGCAGAGCTGCGATACTTTGTTAATAATGCAGCCACCACTTTCGTTATTTGTAGTCTTTAGCTTCATCAACACAGTTATTAAGGGGTTAATCATTTAATGATATACTTGTGGGGGGAATGTGTTATATTTTATATTCCAGTTTTAATTTTTAACAACAATAACTACTGCAGCGGCATTTTTAACTACCATATGAGTACTTTAAATTCAGGTGATGGGTGAAGGGTGCAGTGAAAATGACATAGAACGCTTGAACAAAAAGGTGTCTAGTGCAGTTTTAACCTCCCTATGAAATGGACAAACCTAGGAGGAAAGGTGTCCCTACCACAGCATCATGTAAGGCTACAAAGCCTAATCAGATCAGAATTTGATTCAGATCAGACAGATAAGTGTTCAATAAGGGTGAGATCATAGGACAACCGAAAAACAACATAGTGCATATTGACTTCAGCATATCAACGTGACAACAATACTTCATACCTTACAGTGGTAGTGACACAAAGACAGGTTCTGTTTCATGTCTACACACTGAACTTCTGCCTCATCAAAACGAACGAATATTCAGAGGGGGAGGAAGTAGAGGAGTAAACTGAACCCAGACACACAAAGACAGTTCACCTTCATTAACCTCTTTGGGTTTGCCAAATTGAACCACGTGCAGAAATGGCTACACAATCCATGATATATATATATGCGTGTTTGCTGAACGCATATGCAAGACGACTTACTCACAGGTTCACAATCATATGCCACCAGGCTAAAATATACCCATTTCAATGGTGTGATAGCAGTGCTAAGCTGATTACACTGTGAATGAAGCAACATACATATTCATGAATAAAATACATTCTCACTTGTCCCTCAAAAGCAAAAACTGAATCCCCTTGCTGCGGGGCTGTATAAACAAGAGCAAAGTTCTGTATATACCTGAAGCTGGTCTTTGCCAGTGAGTGCAATAAGCTCGTCTTCCATCTCTTCCATGGGGGAGGGAATGGGGCCTTGGTCTGGGCACTGGGATGGGTTCTTCTGGCCTTGGTTCTGATGGACCGTAAAAGGCAGCTAAATATGAAAAACATGGCTTTAATATCTACTGACACGATTGGTGCTTCAAAGGCATAGTGCGGTATTTTACACTTTAAGCCTTATTTCCAGTTTGTTTACGATGAAATAGAACAGTTCAGGTGTTAATTTCGGCAAAAGGCTGTTTGGAGTTTAGGTTTTTGTGCTAGCCCCAGTGTAGAGGTACATAGGCACGAATCCTACGAGTGGTCACTGGTGTTTGGGGAAAAAAAAATCTGAGTAATTTACATCACACATTTACATTGATAGTCTGGCGTTGAAATTGTCTATTATTGGCAGGCTAGCCCTTTCTGTCGACTTGCGGAAGCCTAGCACCAGAGAACTAACCCAACTAGAAGAACTGAATGAAATGTGTTGAAACCGTCTACAATGGTAAATAACACACTGGCTCACTTGAAAATTAGATCCTATGTCAACTATTTCAAACTACCTCTTTAAAAGGAGCCATACACATTGATGTCAGTCACATGATCAGGTTACATAAAAAAAGTGACCGAGAAGCCAAGACCATATTGGTACTCAATGTTCAGAACGACGTGTAGAAGAATACTACTTGACTCACAACCAGAGCAGGTTCAGAGCTCGCCAGAAAGGAGAGACCTTGAGTGGTGTTCTCATTTAATCCTGGCGATGTTGCCATGGCAACATCGCATCACCCCCCCCAGACAACTACATGTTTACTGACCCATTTCTCTTACGTATGTTTACAAAGCAAGGGGACAAGAGACTTCCAACTAAATCTCACAATGTAATGTCATGCACTGCAAAAAAAAGACACAGGTCAGCTATAAATAGTGGATGTGTTTAAAACAAAGAAAATGTGCCCCTTCAACATTTTGCCAGTACATCTGGATTCAAGCATCGATGTTATACCAAGCAGCTGACACCACCCAGCATTGCGTTGTATTGCCATTACCTCTTGGTGGGTTCTGCCATTCTCGTTGGTGTCGCCAGATGGCGCCGGCGCCGGCTCTAGGGGTCGCTCTTGCGCTGGGCGGTCAGTTTTCGGGACATTCTGGCCCTTCCTCGTCGCCGTCTTTTTCGGCGCCCCCGCACCGTCACCTTTCGCACGCTTCTCTCGGTAGCTAGCAAGCTGCGCAGGAAGGACAGCGAGACGTACACGGAGACATAGGTCAGCACCGCCAGGCACCACCACACCACCAGCATGGCCGGCCTCCGGGGCGGCCGCTAGCACGCTGGCTGCATCTTCTTGCTCACATACAGCGGAACATAACATGCACCTAGAGCTGCAACGATTATTCACCCCTTCGAGTATGGACCTCAGGAGCCCCTATTCCAGAGGAGCCAGGGTGATCAAGCAGAAGAAAAAAAGAAGCCAAGACATCCCAACCTCACCAGGCCATAAATAGAACTAAATCATGACCCAGCAGGGTAAGGAGGTTCAAAGTGTGGTGGGAATAGTCTCAAATCTCCAGGTAGATTATTTCAAGAGCCAGAACAGAGAGAGAAACCTGCTGGAAAAACTAAAACAGGACAGTGGCCAGACCGGTGCGAAAAATATCCCAATCAATTGGTCCAATTCACAGGATTTTCTTTTGGTTTGTGGAAAGTTCAAAGATAAAAAGGCTGAGCGCGCTTTGAAGTTTTAGAATAGACATGGGTAATGGATCGTAAAGGACATGGGAAAGAAGACAAAAATATGGGGTGATCCAAAGAAAAGTACTTTCCAGAGTCAATGCTACAAAATCACCCTGGGACTCCAGCTACCTCAGCTTGGGTCAAAGCCACCTCCAGAAAGGCCTGTTCAGATAAGACAACCAGTGCCACTCCCCTCTCTCTCTCTCCCTCCTCTTCAAGCAGCTTAGAAATTGGATTAGAGCTGTTCCACAGACAGCCATGTGGTGGAGCACTCCATTAATCACTAATCATTACTCCTTCCCAAGCCCCCGACCCCTCCCTTTTAAATATTCTTGCTGAAAGTAAAAAAAACAATCAATTCTCGATCACCAGACGGCTGTCACTCTGCCACCTGGTCTCAGACGCTTGCTCCACTATCCAGGAAAAAGCTTAAATCCACCGAGAGCGACTCGCTCACACCATCGTGTTGCAACCTGTCACAAGCCAGAGTGGTGAGATTCACCAGCTCGCAAGCAGGGATCGGAGTGAGAGCGGACAGAGGAGGAGCAGGAGGAGGAGAAAGGGAAATGCAACCACATGGAGAACGGGGAGGCTGAGCTCAGATGTTTGTGGCAAGGAGCATCAGTGCATGTTAAATTCACATGCATGCATATGCACGTGACCACTGTTTTACTGTTGCCCAGAGGAATGAGTCATAAACACGCAATTGACCAGGCACACTTGTGTGCGTGCTCATGTGCGCAAATGTATTTTTTCCTCATGTCCACTTGATACACGCTCTAACCTCTTGAATTACTCAAGCAGCATCACTGTTACAGTGGTCTCTTCGACACTATGCAACCTCGTCTTTGTTCCCTCTTTTGTGCCACCTCTCATTCACAATGGCTTACATAAGTTTCCATAGACACTGACCCGCCTTCCGCAATAGCTCTATCCCCAAATGCCTTCCTTATTCACCTTTGTATATGCAAACATTTATGCCGTAAGAGAAGCACAAAAACCAAGAGATAAAGAGAGGGAGCGAGAGAGGGTAGGATGACAGAGGAAAGAAATGAGAGAATGATAGGGCGAGAAAAGTATTTAGCCTGAAGCCTTTTCTGAAATATGGACGCCAGAAAGACAGTCAGCCATTCTGCCTGACTGTCACATGAAATGTAAATCGACACAATGCTGCCATACAAACAAACAGTCACTCAGAGACCAAATTCCCCTGCTATATATATATATTAATGAAATATACAAATTCACTTTGTTGTAGACATTGTAGACATGCGCACAACGTGTGACTTTGTATTTGATCCTTATAATCAAAGCTAATTTTGTGCCCAGCACACTAAAGAAAAGTGGCAGCCCTGCATCACCATGGCAACAGCATCTATGCAAGCAGCACGCTTCATTGTAGCAGCCTGTTGCACCACCTGATGGCAAGTATGCACAATGACAGCCTGCACTCAACAATGAAAGGACATGGTTGGGAGCCAAATTACATCACCACCAACCCCAATTGAACCCAAAGCAATAATATATGAATGGTTTATTACACTTGCTGCCATCTAGTGTTGTTTTCGTCAACGAAAATTATGACTAAATATCGTCGTCAACGAACTTTTATCATGTGACGAAAACGAGGAGACGCAACGTAAATGCTCGTCATGTGACGATGACTATAATTAAATGTATAATGCAATATCGTTGACGAATAAAAACGAGACTAAAACTAGGCTAAAATGTATCTTCATTTTCGTTGACCAAAACGTGATGAGATGAAATGTTATAATCGTATTATTATTATTATTATTATTATTATTAGCCAGAGGCTACGTCACATCACTCCTCAAGCCCTACTGGCGGCATCATTTAGAT
>JAOTIX010000111.1:8694891-8706526 GCA_027123715.1 Gaidropsarus macrophthalmus
CTATCACCTGGCTCAATGCATTCGTTCTTGTTTTACGAGAGTAACGCTTTTTGGGTGCATTGTCCCTGTTTTAAATCAATAAACTCCTCTCCTATCCTAAGTGTAATTTGCCATCTAAGCTGTGCCTGGTCATCCTTGTGTTTTGTTTTATGGGTGGGAAGGGTTTCCCCCTCGCCAAGCGAAGACAATCTGTTCGTACCAGGATCACGCTGTGATCTGCGCGGCTTAATTTCTGTTTTCTGCTTTTTGCAAAATCGCTAATTACAACGTCCCTCCCTCCCTCCCTCCTCCCTTCCTCTCTCCTCCTCTCTCTCTCCCTTCCTACTCTCTCTCTCTCTGTCTCTCTCACTCCCTCCCCCCCTCCCCCTCTCTCAGAGGTGCGGGCCCAGCTGGTGGAGCAGCTCAAGTGTCTGGACCAGCAGTGTGAGCTACGGGTGCAGCTCCTGCAGGACCTGCAGGACTTCTTCAGGAAGAAGTCTGAGATCGAGATGGACTACAGCCGCAACCTGGAGAAGCTCTCCGAGCGCTTCCTCGCCAAGACCCGCAGCACCAAGGACCACCTGCTCAAGTAGGGACGCCGCGCACACGCATACACACGCGCATGCAGGCACACACACACACACACATGCGCACACAAATGCGCACGAGCATGCACGCACGCACACACACACACACACACACACACACACTCAAAGACGTGGTGTTCTGATGAAAGCGGATAAAAAGGCATCTCAGGATCTAATGATGAGATCAAGCTGTGAAGCAGCTTCACTGTTATATGATCACTGATGAGTGTCTGTGTCTGTCTGTCTGTCTGTGTCTGTGTGTGTGTGTGTCTGTCTGTGTGTGTACTCGGTCTGTGTGCAAGCACATGCTCTTTTTAGTGCCAGTATAGCCAGGTGGTGATTTTGTGCTCTGAATGGTTGCTGGCATCTACCCCTGTGTGTCTGTGTGTGTGTGTGTGTGTCTGTGTGTGTGTGTGTGTGTGTGTGTGTCTGTGTGTGTGTCTCTGTGTGTGTGTGTGTGTGTGTGCGTGTGTGTGTGTGTGTGTGCGCGTGTGTCATCTTCCAGGGGCACAGCTACGTCACCTTTAAACAGAGAAACAGGACAATTAAACACTTGTTCACATTGCTGCTTGTAACCCAAGCTGTACAATGTGGTGTAATGCCAGGTCTCCAACTGGTCCTGAAATCACTTCTCCCCTAAAACATAATGCCCATCTAAAGAGGTCATACATAGAGATCTAAATGTGTACATAGAAAGAAAGGTTTTCCACTCAATTTCCAATGCTAGTGTACATCAGTCCTGCAGCTTACCTCCTAGCCAGCCTTTTTCAGTTCACCATTCCAATTAGCACAGTTGTCTCAGAGACAAAGTAACACGTGTATTCAATTTCAATTACAACGTTTCTGACATTTAAAGCTCCACCATGTGTGCATGCGATGTGGGATGTCTGCAGTGCTTGCCGACCTAACCCCAAACTGGCGCGCTGAAACGATGACGGTCTAGTCTGCACATGGCCGGTACTCACCCTGTGTATGTGGGGGGGCGCCTCGTCTCCGGATCCCTCCTCTGGCACCGGCGTGTGGAGGCGTGGGGCCGCCTGGTCATCCTCAGCCCAGCCCCCCATGGGCACCCGCGCTGACCTCACCACCCTGCCCCCTGCACCCACATAGCCTGGCAGACAGAGGGGGTCCATTAAAACATGGCAGGACTTTATTCATGCTGCACACCATTGATGACGACCGGTCAACAGTCACCGTCAGTTCTGCGGGTTTGAGACGAGTTTGAGGCATAATGTTTTGAGTGGTCATCGTTGGTGTTTGTACAAACACAAAGTGAGCGAAGATCAAATTGTATCCCTAAATCCGAGGGTGTGCTTCGCGAGACGACCTCAACAGACGTACTAAGCTACCTGTACTACCGCCACCTCCGTACTGCTGGGGACCGCCCCGATGGAACGCCGCCCCCTCGTGGCCGGAGCTGGAACTGCCGGCGGCTGATGCCGAGGCGGGGATGGCACTGGGGCTTGGGGCCGCGCTGGGGAAGGTCTGCGAGCGGGGGAAGTTCCTCATGTGGGCCTTGGCGTCGCTACGGACCTCGTCCACCATGCTGTCACTGCTGTCATCGCTGTCCTGCCGGTGCCAGGTGTGGCGGGACAGATCCCCGCGGGACTGCTGCTTGTGACACTGCAGCGGGAGACCAGAAGGACTTACTGGCTGGACTTACCTAAGTCTGAAGCCCTGAAGAACACTTCATGCTGCTGTTGTTGATGGCGTAATTACAGCAGTCTATTACAGTGGTCGGACTGCCTCACCTCATGCATGTAAAGCGCGTGGATGCTCATCTCGGTGGACGCGTACTCTGATAGGACCATGCTGGTCATCTGACCCTCCCACACGCTGCTGCCTGAGCTCACCGTCCTGGCGTCAGTGCTGAGGGAAAGAAATAGTCAATAAAGTTATCATCATACTTCAGATTCAAATACATTCAGTGTAAATATGCAAGTTTGACACTTAAGGGAACAGCGTCCTACCCAGAGCCACCCATGGTCCTGCTGACAGAGGAGGCGTGGCCTACAGCTCTGTGGGCGGTGCTCATGGTGCCTCTCAAGTGCAGGCTGGAGCTGACTGGGGAGAGGGAGCGCAGAGCCGACGCCCCCTCGGCCAGCCCAGACGCGCCTTGATTTGTGAGCGAGCAGTCGCGTCCAAAATGGACAGACCCCAGCGTGGAGGGACCCCCCAAAAGGTTGGCAACCAGACTCCTGGGCTGAAAGGAGCGAAGTGATGCATTTCAGTACACAATCCATGGCTACAGGATCAGTGATTTAAACACAAGCTTCTAGAACTCTCTTCATACCTCGTTGACGGAACACACAGACTACAGTAGTGACAGACATTGTTGCCCAGTTGGTTATATGAACGGGGTCATCAGATACAGAGTGACTGTTATCATTCATTGATTGTTCTCCATAGTGCTCTTGGATTTCCCACGTGGGACCAACAGAACCGGTCTGATCTTCCCGTACCTCGGATGTGGAGATGGAGTTCAGCACGTCCCCCGGTGCCCCGCCCACCTCCCTGTGGACCTTCTCCTTCAGCTGGCTGATGAAGTGGGTGGTCTCCTGGGGGGGCTGCCACTGGGGGTTGGTGATGGCAAAGTGCATGAGGGACAGCTCCGTCTTCCCGTCCTCCGCCTGCTGGTAGATGGAGGCCTCCGTCTTCCCCGCAGACATCCACTGAGAGAGAGAGTCACACAGACAGAGAGAGGTTCAATCACACAGAGACAAAGAGAGGTAGAGTTACACAGAGACAGAAAGAGAGAGAGAGTAACAGAGACAGAGAGAGGTTAAATCATAGAGACAGAGAGACAGAGGTAGAGTCACACAGAGACAAAGAAAGAGAGACAGAAAGAAAGAGGTAGAGTCACACAGAGACAGAGAAAGAGAGAGAGGTAGTCACACAGACAGAGAGAGACAAGTAGAGTCACACAGCGACAGAGAAAGATAGAGGCAGACTCACACAGAGACAGAGAGGCAGGATTCTAATGTACTGACCGCAGGGTGCCCATGCTGCCTGATGTCCATCTGGGCGAAGGAGCAGGTGTCGCCCACGCCCACCACCTCCACCGTGAAGTTCCTAAAGAAGTCGATGATCTCCAGGGACTTCCTGCGCAAGCTGAAGATGAGGATGAAGGGTGTCACCACAGGGCTGATCAGCTCTTCCAGGATGAATGCCTAAACAGGAAAAATTGAGCTTCATCCAAAGTCTGAAGGGAATCCATGAAACACACTGTTCAATATAAGAGGACAGGTGCATGGTTTGAGTAAAGAGGTCCAGGACAAACTGGACCACTGAGGTCAATGGGCCGTCTGGTCCTTACAGCCTTGTACTGGAAGAGCTGGGAGAACTGGTCACGGGTCTCATAGCGGTGGGCGTTGCCCTGCCAGTGGTCAGGCATGTAGTGAATGTGGGCAAGGATCACCCTCAGCAGCTGCTCTGGGCAGAACACCATGTGCTTATCAGGTATGAAGGACCTGAGAGGGAGAGTGAGAGGGAGAAGATATTAATAAGATACGATATAAAAATGCAACCCACAACCCAGTCTACCAGCTAGACAGAACCACACATGAAAGCAGGCGAGGTCCTAGCTGAGCCTTCCCCTCCACCGCCCACCTGCAGACCGTCACGCAGACCCCCAGCAGGGTGATGGAGGAGAGCACGTGCTCCACGGCCAGAACGTCCTCGTCGTAGATGGTCAGGGCAATGAGCACGGCCAGCAAGGAACCGGCGAAGAACGCCACGTTCTTGGCCGCCACGGTCAGCAGCGGGGACAGGAAGCAGTTCATGTACTTGGAGGACGGCTGGGGGCGGAGGGGGGAGGGGTGGTGATGTCATTTGAAAGGATCTGAAGAACAATGGAATGTTTTGATTGTGCTTCAAAAACACGGACTAGCGGTTGGGACTTCTGGCTACAGCGTTGCTCTACTTCCTGTAGAATAAAAAGGTTCTACATGTAAAAAGCAATTTCTCTATGTTTGTATGTTTTATTGTGTGAGAAATTCCACAAATATATCTATCGGTATATGAAAAACAGCAGGACATCACATGACTAACATCCATGAGCAAGCTTGTGTGACTCCCCCAGACCGGGTCTACTGACAGGTTAGGGCGAGGACGGCCGGTACCTTGTATCCCTTACTGAGTCGAGACATGAGCTCGTGGTCCAGCTCGTTGAAGTGACGCAGGTAACAGCGACCGTAGAGAGACCAGCACCTAGCGCCGAGAGAGCCGGGCTCTCGCTTGATCACCTGTGGAGCACACACAGAGACACAGACCGGGGCATGTGATATAGAATAGCAACCAACATAATGAATAGTAACAAGGTTCTATAAGAGAGGATGTCCAGCAGACCGGTGATGTCATGAGTGCATATTCACAGTCGCCACATTATACATTAGCCTGTGATCATCATTTAATCACATTTCAAGTCAGAGTATCCGTTCAGCATCTGGGTGAGGCCGGGCCGCATCAACATATTTCTTGTCTGCGTTTTCTGAAACTAATTTGCGTTGGCTAAATTGTCAAGAAAAAACACGGTAGCTGTTACCAGTCTGAGCTATGGTAGCCCATAAGTGACACAAAATTATATAAAACAGCCAGGGGCAACGACTGGCGCAACGTTTTGGCAGAAATTATTTTAACCCAAACTTTGATGTCATGTAGGGGGCCACAAAATATCATCCCAAAGGCCGTGAGTTTGAGATTTACTTTTGCAGGGGGGGCACAGTTTGTGATCTTTAATTAAAGGCTCATCTTTGTTAAAGTAGCGTGGGAAATGTGTAAAGGATAAGCAGTGAGGAAATGAACATGGGAAAAAATATACATATATTATTCCTTTGATGCAACTTTTTGTGACTAAAGGCCGGAATATACTTCTCCATACGCCCTATACGTAATCCATCTGCGTAAGTACGCAGACCCCTCAAGCCTTTGCAGTTCTCCGTTGGTCACGTAAGCAAACAGGTTTCACAGTCGCAGTCACAGTCTATTTACAAAGTAGAGCAATTTGCTAGTTGTAGTCAAAATGAAAAGTCGCTGTTAGAGGACCAATTACAGCCCTTGCCGTCTCTGATTTCACTCGACGGAGTGACGGAAGTTAAAAAATATCGGATGCACCTGGAGAGTACGCAGAGGCCGTTTCCTGTCCGCGTACAGCACTTTACGGAGAAGTATAAACCAGGCTTTAATCAACAGACCAGGATTAAAAAAGGAAAAAAGTTTGAAAAGGATATGTGCATTAGCCGGGAATCGAACCCGGGCCTCCCGCGTGGCAGGCGAGAATTCTACCACTGAACCACCAATGCTTGTATACACTCTGTGTAGTGACAACTTGTTCGGTTAGCTATTCAATCTTTTCAAGGTAAATCCAGCACAACAGCAAAACAGTGTGCAGCTGTGTCTGCTAGAAGATAAATACTACTTGCAAGTGTTGGTGTCACTACATCTCAGGTTAACTTGAACCCACCATAACCTTCTATTGAAGAAAAATGTTACAGAAAACGGGGGAAAGGGTAAGAAGAGGTTTTTGTGTTTCATCTAGGAGAATAGGCTGCCTACATAGATGCGTTTTTTTGACGGCCTGCTTATGGGGCAGGCAGCTAGTTGTAAGATCAGATGAATGTGATTGTGTTTGTTTCGGCCTACAAACACTAGGTAATATAAACTTTAAGGCCTGAAAAAACAGAATTGTCGTCGGGGAATTGAAGCCCGGTCTCCTTCGTGACAGGCGGGGAGACTGACCAGTATAATAACGAGGAGCACATGAATAAAGCCTATTGACTAAGCTGAACTTCTCATGTAAAGGAGGCCACAAACTATCATCCCACGGGCTGCGAGTTTGAGATTCCTGATTTACAGAGAGCTCAAATACATGGACCAGAGCTCGAAGTGGGCCGGTACTCACCGGTATGCAGCACCGGCACTTCTACATTTTACCGTTTGGCGTACCGGCACTTTTTCTTGCGTACTGGCATGTGTCCCAGGCTGCCAGTACTCTACTCTGCCCTATCAAACTGCGGTTCTCTCTGGGGGGTGGGGGTCTGTAAAATATTGGCAAAATGCTGTTTTGCATTTCCTTTTTTTTGTATTAAGCTGATCTTCTCTGTGCAGTTACTGTAAGGTCACAATACATTTTAGGTCTCTGCACTCCTACTTGTGTTCCAATGTGTGTTACAATCTTGAATCTTGAATCTTGAATATGCGCATACGTAAAATGTAGCGGCTGGCTTGATGCGTTTGTGGAGGTTAGGCATACAGGCTTGTAATAATGGATGTGTTTTGAGTAAGTCCTGGCTATGAGCCCCCCCCCCCCCACTGGGAGTACTGGCACTTATTTTTTCCACTTCAAGCACTGACATGGACCATCGGTATCCAATAAATAAGGTGGTCAGAGAGTGTGTCGAGCCTACCTCAGTGTAGCTGAAGAAGGCATAGAGGATCTGCCACACCAGGACCACAGGGCACAGCAGCAGGTTAGCGATGCCAATCCACAGGATGCGGGAGGCCAGCCGGTCCGCCAGCTCCTGTCTGTTGCCCCCCCTCTTGTACTCCGCCTTCAGGCTCCACTCGTTCCCAAACAGAGAGCCTGGGATGGGGGAATGGTGACTGTGATGATGTATGCTGCTGCTTGGTGTGTGTGTTAAGTTAAGTTGCTTTTATTGTCACACACACACACACAAGGTACAGTGAAAGTGTTTCTCTGCATTTGACCCATCACCTGCACGATACAGCACACACACACCGTGTCTTCTGTTCATGTGTCTGTTCAGACTGGACAGAGGGTGAATGCTGGGGAGACACATAGCCACCTGCTAGGGGACCGTTATCTAGCATGAACACGCATATCCATTCTTGTTAACGTCTGACATAAGCAGTAAAGATTGTCCGGCCTGGTGCCCGTTCAAATATTGTCCGGCCTGGTGCCCGTTCAGACAGATCACTAGCAGATCATGCCTCAGCATTGAGACATATTCCTAACCAAGCAAGATGACCGCCGCTGATGAGTCATAGAAGCGGCTCTGATCGTTGGTCTGATTGGACCGGATTGCTTCCAGAGGCATTTTGGTATGCAGACATTAGTAGCACCCTAGAGTGTAGTAGAGGTTCAAGACAATAGGCATTTGCAAATTGGTCTGGCAATGCCTGACTAACAGGTTTTGTAACCCTGTCGATCCTTTCTCTCTTGGGCTCTTGAGCATCATTACTGTAGACATTTTATGACTAACATCGGCTTGATCCACATTCGACCCAGTGATGCAGAACCAGAGACAGAACTAGCCACCCACCTGGGCCCCAGAAGAAGATGAGCTCAAAGTTGTACTTCAGACCGCGGGTGTAGAACACAACCTCTCCTAGCAATGGAGACCGGAAGCGCATCGGCAGTAGAGACTTATTCACCATGGCAACCTACACACACAGGAAGACATTACCAGTGGTTAGCAGCGGTTACCGATGCGGTGGCAGTGTGAAAACAAAAGTAAAAAGTCTGAGTGACAGAGCTCTTTGATCTGATGGGAGTCGGGCACCATGTAGTTCTTGAAGCGCAGGATGCGATGGTATATGTCCAGTTCACTCAGCTCCTTCTTGTGGATGCAGATTTGGTGCTCCTTCTGGATCTCCACGATGCGGGCCTGAACCTCCTGCCACGTCACATAGGGCAGCTCTGACTGTGAAGGAGAAGCACCTTCATGTTTCAAAATGTACCGAGGTTCAACCGGCAGAGCACTGAACTCCCTTTACTCAAACAGCACAAACCTGCCTTCAAATGCATACATTTAGGGCGTATTCAAACCAGGAAAGTCCTTTGGTCCGCATATTTAGTCCAGACCAAAATACAATGTTTCTTTTTAGGTTTGGTGCGGTTCCTTTTCACATTGCACTTGTCGCAAGTGGACCAGCATTTGTCAACAAACCCAAAGATCGTTCAATCATTGGACGAGAAGATCTGGGGCCAGGGTGGGATGGAGGGGGGAAAGTGCAGGTGAAAGTAAACAATCATGGATGTCTATTGTTATATACAGTTGGAAACATTTTCAGCAAATTTGGAGCGACACCAGCTTCTGGTCCAGCGTCAATTTTACGATGTGCTGTTCAGAATTTTGCAATATCGCCGGAGAAGAGCTGCAACACTGCGAACGAGAGCTATGTGCGCCCATGGCACGCTCACAGCTATGGTTTTGGCCATGGTCAAACAATATTTCCCACAATGTGCTCGGCGACGGGAGACTGTTGCATCCAAAAAGGCATGTGATTTTTATAACTGGTTGGACCGAGCTCGGTCGCATTCACATTATAAGTGAACCGCACCGGGGTTCGTTTGGAAGTGAACCGAGACCACCTCTCCGACTGGGTCTTGGTTCGACTGTTTGGTCCGCTCCAGAGTTTGATGGTTTGTGTTCACACCAGCCCAAAACGTCCGCACCAGCAACTTTTTTGCTTTGGTTTGAACCAAACAAAGCAGGTGTGAATAAGCTCTTAGAGACGGGAGGACCTTCTGCAGTTGAGCCACTGCTAACCCCTGAGCTATACAGTCGCATGTCATAGACTGAATACCTCTGTAACGTAGGTCAAATGGAAGGGACCCCTAAAGCTCTCAACGTGCTAGCATGGTGAAGCTCAGGCTCACCATGGTCATTTTCAGGGCGTTGGTGTAGAAGGAGCGGATCTCCCAGTAGCAGCAGATGTTATAGATGAACTTGACCAGGCGGTGCAACCAGAAAATGCCAGAAATGATCAACACAAAGATCACAAAGGCATTGTCTCGGATCCTGGGGGAGGCACAGATATACACTGTTAATAATATTTCAAATGTAAGACGTATGCGCAATATATTTCCATTTGAGGGAAAGTGAGCAAGCAAGATGCCTGACCCTTCCCTGTTTCTTAATGACATGCATCCTCCTAAATCCCTTAACTATGCCTCTTTGGATAAATGTTTCTGGCAAATGACACGCACCATACGTACTAAACATATTTGATGTTTTTGATTACAATTTGACTATTGGCTATAACCGGCAAGTGGAAGCCATAACACCACAGCATCCACAGGGTGTACAGCTCACAGAAGATCCCCCAGCTCCTACCGGGCGCTGCAAACGTCCACAGGAAGGAAGGCGTCCGGCAGCGTGACCTTGGAGGAGTCCGTGTGGTTCACAAACTTGTTGGCGAAGAGGATGTCATAGTCCACACAGTTGGCCAGGAACACGGTGAAGCCCACCACAAACAGAAGCTGACTGCACGTGAGAAGGTATGAACAGAGTCAACACATAGCACATTGTATATGACAATCATATAGTTTGAAAAGGAGATACAAGTTAGGGTGTTTGCGCCCCACCCCACCCTAACCTGTAGGCCTCCTTAAGCCTACAGGTGTCTGCTGAGCCGCTCGGCTAAAAGAAGTCAACAGTAAAAAATACTGTTACTAATACTTACATCAGCTCGAAGATCTCCCCGAGCAGCATACAGGTGAATCCATTCTTCTGGTGCAGGTTATATACGTGAACTAAGGTTAAGGTGCTTTCAGATTCCATTCAGCCAGATCTGTTATTATCTATGATGACATCTAATCGTAAATTGATAGTAAATTATGCAGTATGCAAAGGATATTCTCTGGAAAAACAGGTCCAGGTTTTCTATATGGTGCCATTGTGCTATAAAGAAAAGAACACAATATGATATATCCTCAATGTCCAAGCATGTGTGTGTGTGTGTGTGTGTGTGTGTGTGTGTGTGTGTGTGTGTGTGTGTGTGTGTGTGTGAGAGTGTGTTACATTTGGTTACATTTGGTTCCTTCGGGCACGTGCACCAGTAGATTCTCCTCCCCGGGAGGTGAATCACTGTAGGACGCCTCGAGACGCTGGTACTCGGTGTCAAAGTGCGCCATGCCGACCACAGCTTCAGTCGCGCCAAGGAAACCAGTCTACAGTCTGGGCCATAGTACGGAATACAAAGTAGAGGAATAGAAAGACCTGTATATGAATATAAACATCGAATTGACATGTATGCAACAAAAAAATGCATTGGCCAATCGCCGTGTACAGAGGAACTAATGGTATGACACGGATGTCAGAATGAAACCACTGGCCCCAACCATTACTGACCTCCATTGCAGATCGCTCATTCGTTGCCTTCTTGGGCGTTTATCCAACATTGCAAATTCTGGGGCAAATGAGAGCATATGGAGGAAATGAGAAGGACATATAGGTGTTGGCTATCCCGCTATACACAACAAAACAAACGCGATGTGAAAACGCATCATTTCACACGCAAATCGCCGAGTCGCAAAACAGTACAATAGATTCGATCAAATAATTAAAAACGCGCACTACACAAATATTGAAAGACCAACTCAAAATATGTGGCTAGCTATTGTGATGTTGTTATCGTGCGTGGACATACAGGCCTACCTGTTTAATATGATATGTCATGTAACCACTCCGTTGAATCTTCTCTAGCGAGACTTCTTTCACCATTCACGAATAAACCCCAATTATGTTGTGTTTCTTAAAAATACAATCGCTGGTTTTCGTTATCAGTGAGTCCGGAATTGCCCGTTTCATTTTCTAAACAAACAGCAGGGGAATGTCTGTCACATGATAAGGACAGAAATGACAGCCAATCAGAGTGCTGGAATTCTTTTGAAGACAATATTGAAGCCAATGATATATATTTAGGGGCGGGATTAAATGGTGCAGTCATTGCATTGGAGTCTTTCGTGTCACGCCCATAACATACCTAATTATGACCGGTTCACATCTATGCCGATATTATTTCTCTATCCATTTATTAACATCCAGCTACATTACATGTATTATCGCCACTATTACCTATTTCGCTACCAGTGTCAATTATATCCCGGTCGAAACGCGATGGAAACACCCATTTGAATTCGCCCTCATGGCCATTCACTGCCCTCACGTGGTCATGTTCAGTAGTACTTAGTTATCGTAACTAGTGGTTTAAACATCAGAATGAAAGTGAGTCCTGAAACCAGAGGAACAGTGGCGGCTCGTCCATAGAGGGCGCTGGGGCGCCGCCCCACCGCCGACCTGCCTTTTTTATTTTATTTAATTTTT
>JAOTIX010000111.1:8716587-8727999 GCA_027123715.1 Gaidropsarus macrophthalmus
ACTGCTCCCTGCACAGTGTGTGTGTGCTGTGTCATGCAGGTGATGGGTCAAATGCAGAGAAACAATTTCACCATACCATGTGTGTGTAACAATACAATGCAATATTGAATATTGATATTGATATAGTTGTATGAGTAGATTTCATGTCATAGTACAGTGCTAACAGGACTAACCAGTAGTTAACCTGCCACGTCTTCTGTTTATGATGCTGAGCCTGACCTTTCAGAGTTCCCTACCATTATAGCATCTTATTAATATTGCATCTCATGTGCAACGGTCGTCATCATGGACTATATAGAGCAGAATGAGAGGGGAGATAAAAGCCACCAGCGGAACAGAGGTGGTTGGAATATCGATCGATTCAGCGTCAATCAGCTGCTCAGCGGGATCCGCTGCTCAGCGGGATACGCTGAGTAGTGTTTAATCGTGTGAACAACATGAGCATTTCTCACTCTCCCTCATGAGAACACCATGCATGTCTCTCTCTCCCCCCCTCCTCTCTCTCTCTCTCTCTCTCTCTCTCTCTCTCCCACAATGCTGCCCACGCAGGGTGTTGCCTCATGCTCTTGGTTCTCTTGTTGTCATGGCGACGGGTGACAGAAGCACTAGGAGGAGAGACCTAAGGCTCTGTGTTTTAATGTTTAAAATGTTCGTCTATTGTCTCTAACTATTCTCTTGTGCTTCACGTGCGTACAAGTGGACATCCTTGGCGTTGCTCCATGTGCACAAATGTGTCGTCCGATAATTTTTCACAATTTCAATTGTAAAAACCATTCGACATTCCTGTTAACTCATGTGAATACGGTTAAGTGTAATGGAAGTCTACAGCGTTTGGACATCATGGCGTCACAACGAATGACCACCTCCAATTTGGAAGTATAGAAGCAACCAAAGGTTATCGGTAGTATAAGCGTTTTGCTGATAGTTTAATAATCAATTGGGAAATGATTTGTCATTATGGGGGACATTGTTGTATTTCAAACTGCCACAGCGTTTCTCATGTGAGCCAGCCAGCCCGCCAGCCCGCCTGTCTGTCTACCTCCTGCTCTACGTTCCTGCGCGTGTGTCTGCGGAGTGTGTCTGCGTATATACTGACGCCTCCGTGCCCCCAGGTGCTGTACCTGCAGCAGGCGGACGTGACCAGGGAGCGTGTGCACGCCATGCACCCCAGCAGCATGGCGGGCGTGGAGGACATGTCCTCCCTGGCCGAACTGCACGAGGCTGCCATCATGCACAACCTGCACCAGCGCTACAAGAAGGACTGCATTTACGTGAGTGGACGAGCTGGGAGGGTCTAGTAGGGTGCGGCTGCTCCACGCCCAGCTAAGGGTGTCCCTGCAGCCTGGCTTCCTTAAGGAGACGCCCTACTAACTACTCCGTCTTGATTCAGTATGTGGCAGTTCTAGTAAAGTCACAATTTCTAACGTTAATTAGCTTATATGTAGCCTAAAATGTATCTCGAGTCAATGCTGATGCATTGTGATTTCAATAATCAATTAATCAATCAGCTGGGGTTACTGATGTACTCAGGAAATGAAAGGCTGGCCAGCACATTCCTCTCTTTGTTTCTTACTAGAATCTTCTTACTTGAATCTTACTTTGAACCAAGTTTGAGCAATATGGAGCTAAAGATGCACATTCTGTAATGTGATGCCCCTGCTAGCATCACATTACACACACACACACACACACATACACACACACACACACACACACACACACACTATTCTGATGATGTTATCAGTTTAGGGAGCAAGGTCGCTGCTATGCGGCATGCGTCACAATCTTGTTTAGGACGATTGAAGCAAATGACTCGCTACAGATTCTACACAGTGTGAGTTCTCACTCACACTGAGCATCTGCTTTGATCCATAGTGACTTACAGTGAGTGCATATCCATGCAGAGGGGTTTTGCTCAAGGGCACATGGAAGTTCAGGCTGAGGACACTGGGGATCGAACCTAGCCCTTCTCAGGCGGGAGTGGAGCCCCTGCCACTATGACATTTTTCCCCAATTTTATGTGATCACAGAGTGCTTTGCTCATCCACCTTCATCGTGTGTGTGTGTGTGTGTGTGTGTGTGTGTGTATGTGTGTATGTGTGTGTGTGTTCCTTTGTGTTTTGCTTTGTGTAAAAGTCAAAGCCAAATAAGTACTCACAATACAATCTATATCATATCATATATCATTTCAGCCTACATAATGATTCACACCTCTTCATTCCTTCCCACCTGTGCTGACTGCGGTGAACGTTCCTTCCAGACCAACATCGGCAGCATCCTGGCGGCGGTGAACCCCTACAAGCAGATCCCAGGGATGTACGACCCCGACCGCGTGGACCTGTACTCCAAGCACCACCTGGGCGAGCTGCCCCCGCACATCTATGCCATCGCCAACGAGTGCTACCGCTGCATCTGGAAACGCCACGACAGCCAGTGTGTCCTCATCAGGTGCGGCTAGTGCCTAAGACAGGAACCCTCCATGAATGCTGTGTTGCTGTTAAAGCTGTGTCAGAACTGTTACCCGAAACGTGACGTATCCAGAATGTGTTACACCTTTAAAGGTTGTATCAGCGGTTCTGCCATTTGTTTACCTATACCATTTGTTTTTGTGTACGATCTGTGTGATCAGGTTCCGGCCTCGAATCGCAATACAACCTTTAAGGTGTGACTTAAAGCTGCATGAGGCGCGTTTTTTTGGCGGCCTGCTTATGAGGCGGGCAGCTAGCGGATTGTGAGGAAAGATCAGATGAATGTGATCATTCATGTTTCGGCCTAGAATCGCTGATACAACCTTTAAGAAATAAGAACCTTTAAGAAATAAGAACAACCTTTAAGAAATATTTTCAATGTAATATATTTCAATAGTGTACTATCACATATCTGAACTATTTGATCATATATACCTATCCACGATTGAACATATTGTGTAAGGAACCTAACCAATGTACTATTCTTGACTTCCCATTCACCAGCTAAGCAGGTATCAAACTATAACATATATAGTTTGCTAGATTTGCTTTATGGAGGGTATGGAGGTGTCTTCAGCCATCCAAGGTTAAGATCAGGCTGGTCTCTCACTGTAATCACATTCTGTGAGTGGGAGAGAGAGGGCGAGAGAGAGAGAGCGAGGGCCATAACACTGTAAGCTGTTGCACCAATCAGATCTCTGAGGGTAATAAATAAGGAGAATACCTGGAGGGATAACTTAATGTCAGAGAAGGTCAGATTAGGTTAATATACATGTCATGTGTTTGTGTGGGTGTCTCTGTATGTGTTTGTGTGCGTATGTGTGTGTGCATGTGTGTGAATGTGTTTGTGTGTGAGTGTTTGTTTGTGTGCGTGTGCATGCGTGTGTGCATGTGTGTGTGTGTGTGTGTGTGTGTGTGTGTGTGTGTGTGTGTGTGTGTGTGTATGTACCTCTGTGTGTGTGTGCATGTATGTCTGTGTGTGCGTGCATTGCAGTGGTGAGTCCGGGGCGGGGAAGACGGAGAGCACCAAGCTCCTGCTCCAGTTCCTGTCTGTAATGAGCCAGAGCTCAGCAGGGACCCCCCCCACGGAGAAGAGCACCCGCGTGGAGCAGGCCATAGTTCAGAGCAGGTACGCACACACACACACACACACACACACACACACACATACAGACACACACACACTCACTAACGCACACATACAAACATAAACACACACATACACACACAGTTAACGTTATTAATGTCATTCACTGTTTTATGCTACAGCCCTATCATGGAGGCCTTTGGAAATGCCAAAACTGTTTACAACAACAACTCCAGTCGCTTTGGGAAGTTCATCCAACTCCACTTCTCTGAGGGCGGGAACATCCAGGGAGGCTGCGTGTTTGACTGTATCCTCTGCCTTCTGTCTTCTGGACTGAGCTCCAGTGTCTAGAGAGAGGCTCGCTCAGCTAAACCATAGGAAATACACAGATGCTGCTTTCAAAACTTTCCAAATTCAGTGAAAGCAATTGCATTGTTTTTTGTCTTACTGTAATGTATGCACCTTCATGTCAAATTCCTCATTGGGGTAAAATCCTTCTTGACAATAAATCTTTTTCTGATTCTGATAGTAAATCACGGTTTAAGGGAAGGCCTCCAACAAAAAATAATATGAACAGTTCCATCACTAGTGTATGTTTTTTCCATAACCCACTCCCTCCCAGATTTACTGGAAAAGGTAAACCTGTCTGCTAAGTTCTACACCCTTCATATCAAACATTACTGCAGAAGTCACTCTTCTTCTGGTAAAACGTAGACATGTGAAAGCTGTTGATTAGCGTGTGTTAAGGTGCTCCTGGTTGGTTTGTTTGGATCTGTTTGGTGTAGAACCGTGTGGTCAGGCAGAACCCTGGAGAGAGGAACTACCACATCTTCTACGCTCTGCTGGCAGGAGCCACCAAGGAGCATAAGGGTGAGCCTGAGATATCTTTCCAAGAGACATTCAAGTGTTTGATCAATCTGCTGTCGTTCCAATCCAAATCAAACTGTTGTCATGATATCTCAACAGTATTTTAGATGGTTTATAACTTTTATTCAATCTATTACACAACTACAGTGAATTCATAGACTCATGTCCTCATAAAGCAGGTAGGTGTTAGGTGTTGTGTTAAGAATGCAGTACCTGTAGTACTGCTTTACCAGCCGGCCTTCAACCCCCTCATCTGCACCCAGCTCATGCTTTGCATTGTGCCTTCCCTTCCAACAGAACAGTATTTCCTGGGGGAGCCCCCAGAGTCCTTCCACTACCTCAGCCAATCAGGATGCCTGAAAGACAAGAGCCTGAACGACAAGGAGCTCTTCAACAGCGTTATGGTGGGTGCTGCTCCCTAGAACCTGTTCTAGTTGCCACAGAGCTGTAGATGTGGAGTACTGATTGGAAGGCTTTGCTCACTATGAGGTGAACTGTGTGTGTGTGTGTGTGTGTGTGTGTGTGTGTGTGTGTGTGTGTGTGTAGGAGGCCCTGAAGGTGCTGGAGTTCACAGAGGAGGAGAGTAGGGACATGTTCAAGCTGCTGTCTGGAGTCCTGCAGCTGGGCAACATTGAGTTCATGACTGCTGGAGGCGCTCAGATCACCACCAAGCAAGGTCAGCATACGCACATGCATGTTAGCACGCACGGGTGTGTGTGTGTGTGTCTGTGTGTGTATATGTATGTGTGTGTGTGTGTGTGTGTCTGTGTATGTGTGTGTGTGGGGTGGGTGGGTGCAGGTGCAAACAGGTAAATGTGAGTTTGTGTGTTGTGTTGTGTTGTGTTTTATTTTTGTATCCTTCCTCACTAACACACACACACACACACACCCAGCTCACACCTGTGTGTGTGTGTGTTTCCAGTGGTCAGTAATGCCAGTGATCTGCTGGGTCTGGACTGCTTCCAGCTCTCCGAGGTTCTGACTCAGCGCTCCATCATCCTCAGAGGAGAGGAGATCTGCTCCCCCCTCACCATAGAGCAGGTACTGCCCGGGCACGGCAACACACACAACGCAACAAACACCACAACACACACAGCAACACAAACCTGACAGTATGGGCACTACAACGCACCACAATCTGAAACGGGGTCCACTGAGACTTTACAAATCCAAAAATGACTCCTTCCTCCTCGTCTCCACAGGCGGTGGATTCCCGGGATTCGGTTGCCATGGCGCTGTACGCACAGTGCTTCTCCTGGATCATCCTCAAGATCAATCAGAAGATCAAAGGGAAAGAGAACTTCAAATCCATCGGTATCCTCGACATCTTTGGCTTCGAGAATTTCCAGGTCAGAACTTTGGGCAGAACTATCGGCTGGCTAGACGCGGTCTGTCTTCTGAACACAGCGTGACATTCAACACGCATTCAGGCCCTTGACGTGTGTGTGTGTGTGTGTGTGTGTGTGTGTTATCTCCCTCAAGGTAAATCGGTTTGAACAGTTTAACATCAACTACGCCAACGAGAAGCTCCAAGAGTACTTCAATAAGCACATCTTCTCTCTGGAACAGCTGGAATACAACAGGTACTACGGGAGAACACAGGGAAACATTTTGGTTGCTTTTCTTGGTTAGTGTCCTCAGAATGTGTTGAGTGTAATAAAACCATGCTCATCACTATCTAAGGGCCCGTCCACACAAAGCCGATTTCTTGGTGAAACCGCATAAGTCTTGTGCATTACGGCCGACTGTCCACACGAAGCCGGCGAATCCGGTGCCCGAAACCGCATAGATCTGAAACCACCTTCAGAGGAGGTTTCAGATCTATGCGGTTTCGTGTTTGGATTCGTGTGGATTTGTGAAACGAAAACGATGATGTCATCGCCCCACCCCTCGAACCCTCTAGCCAATGACCTCTTAAGCCAACCCCATAACAACAATGATGCGCATGCTCGCCTCTTCTTCTTCTGGATTTCTGGGGCAGAAGCAGCGCCCCTTATGGGACTGTAATCTGTACTACAGCGTTTCTACAGATCTATGCGGTTTAGCGTGGACTCCGTCGTTACGGAGATACTACTGAACTGCATAAAACGAAAACGCATCGTTTTCGCCTATTTCGGCTTCATGTGGACGGGGCCTGAATTTAGCTAGAGCCTACACAACATACGCAACACAAAGCAAATGAACCCTCCTTATATTTCGAATTGCAATCATCGGTATATGTTTCGTTTTAACAGAAGAAACACCTTTAACAGACAACTATTTACTGGAAGGTATGTAGAATCTCTTCTGACATTGTAAAACATGGCTGCTAATGTAATCATTGTTCTTGCTGTTTTCTTACTTCCGGCCCCTAACCGTTCCCAAACACAACTTACACAACGCCATTTCGATGCCTTCTTCTAGACGAGATGCCCTATTTCCAGTGCTTCTTCGTGGACGAGGACGAGGCCCAGTTTCCTTTCTATGCGTTCTCCCCGTTGCAGATGTGAGACCTTGGACAGGAGAGCCAGGACAAACTTGACCTCCGCAACAAACAGCAAACTTATCGAAAAAATAACGGTGAACTGAAGGTTCACCATTGAACGAGCAGTTTACTGGTCGATGAGTTGTATGTTTACCAATGTCGTTGTGAAGTCGTGATCGATGCCGTTGTAGCTCAGCTCAAAGTCACCAAAAGTTGTTGAGAACGTGCAAATGCGAATGGTGTCGACTTCAAATGACAAGACAGTTCTTACTTTTCCAACGTCAGTTGAGCTCTCGTAGCAAATGCAGACGTGTGTCATTCCTTTACTTTCCCCCGTTGTTTTCAAATGAAACCTCTTATATAATTTGTATATCCATTATTTAAAATTTGAACAATTGTTATGAATATTGAATTCTGTATGTTAAGCTTTTTTATAAAGGGCCACGTGCAAATTTGTTTATTTTATTTTATTTACGTAGCCTGCTTGTTTACCTTAATATCTATGCGTAATATATAGGGTATATATAGGGTTACTGATCACTTTAAATGTCCAACTGAAATGTCCAACTGTCAGTTATGGTTATTTATTTACTTGAAAGGTGGTAGTGTTCCTGTTTTGGTCCTATTTACACATTAAAGTGTAATTTTAGTGTTTTCATTCACAGACTTTGGCGGCATTGACAGATTTTAAGCTTTGCCATGCCAAGTGAGCGGTTATGTTAGTTACTGATAATTCCATTGTAAATATTTATGTTTGTGCTTGAATAGCAATATTATATTTGAGCTGTCTTCAATTTCCTCTTCACCAGTATATACCAGAACATTCAAAAGTAACCATTGTAAACAGAATATTTACTTTTGTTCCCTTCCTGCTTTTTTTAAAGTCCAGCCTTGTGTTTTTACATTTATTTGGTCTGAAAGGAATGACCATGCAATGTCTCTACGAGAGCTCACGTGGCAGATGCAGAACTGAGCTGCGGACACAAATAGATATATTCTTACATTTGAACAGCAGTAAAAGTGAATATATGACGAATATATGACGTGTTTGTATTCCACAGACCGACGAATACTACCTGAAGGACTGTATCAATCACTAGTTCGACAAAAAATTGCATTGTAGACCTAATGTTGGTGAATGTTTTTGTGGCAAACTACCCTGAAAGTATGGTCTGGTATGCTTTTATGTTGCACTTTTGTCAGTGTCAACTTACATCATGGAAGTTTGGATAATTTATTGCTCCCCACGTGTGTTTGTACTGGTTTTCAATAATGTATTAAGCAATTTGTAGCCTGGTAATGCAGTGGGACATATTTGAAATGGTTGTCAAAATGAATGTTTGCTGTGGCTTACAGCTATTCATTACTAGACCAAAATGTTTGACTTGTTCCAATGTCATTGGTCATTTATAAAAATCCAGCACATTTTAAGATCAATTTATGAGGGATCTACAGTTTATAGTGTTATTGTTTATATGTGTTTATGGTAACATAGTTATATATACTATTTAAATATTTGCGCTGTAGAAATACATATGAATACATTTGCTTATCAGATATATTAGCTGTAAGACTTAAACAAACAGCTAACAGGTGTGTTTTGGGTTATTTAAAAGCCTGTCTTTTTTTAAATATTAGATATGGACTCGCACCTGACACCTCTATGCCACGTTGAAATAATATTTTAGCTATATAACTGGTTCATCCGCTGGTGTGGATGCACTATATGTTCTTTTAAACAACCAGAATTTTGTTGTGGCTGTCATTAAGTTACATAGTTTGTTTCCGTAAAGGCTCTTTAAGTCCTGTTGTCTGGAAGAGTAGACCAAGAACTCAGCCTGTGGACATGGTGCATTATAATGTTTATTCTTTTCTCTTGAATTTTGAGAGGAACCAAATTCGTCTTCTCTTTAAGTAACATGACATTGAATCTGATATTCTTTTGCTGACTCAACTCGATGTGGAGCTATGGTTACATTTGTACCTTTCTAGAGAGCCTAGTTTGTCTTTTCAGGTTTTCTGAGGATATCAAATGGACATTTTTCAACCAAGTATCCTCGACAAAGATTATGGGTGTTGATCACAAAATGATTCACATGATGGCATTGCATGTTGAGTGACTGATGTTATTTAATGTATGGCTGAAGTATTCAGTACAGAATTCAGTGGGTTATATCTAAAAGAAGGTGTGAAGATGAATTCTGGAGATTCGGAATCACCAAAGCAGTCTTTATTTATCGTGCATGGTGTGTTTTATTTTTCACAACCAGTGAAGTCCAAATAACTTGAGAAGTAATATATGGGTCCCTGACATGTAATGAGACGTCATTGTTTAGACTCTATTGTCTATATTGAACTCACCTTGTAAATAGTGAAATTAATGGAAACAAACAGTATTTACTGCAAACGTTTTGTTGAAAATTGATGATGGGACAGTGATAAAATCATTGTCTCATCTTTACTTGGGTGGACAAATTAGGAAAGAATTATATGGCATATGTAGTCACCCAAAAATTGGGTCTACCATGTAATTGTAACTCTACTATGTATGTATAAATAAGGCTGTACACAAATAAATATAAATGCAAGTACCTTTTGTTTGTTTTCAGTTAAACGTGAGACGACAGACTATACAATATGTTGTGAAGCAATGTATTTATGACGACAATAGATGGCGACATTGCGTAAACGTAGGTTACAATGACAAAAACTAGAATAGGCAATTTTGGAAAAAGAACTCAAGTCACTTGACTTGTTTGCTCGTTTAAGAAATAGGCGAGGGGCTACTGGGTTCATGACCACTACATGACCAGTGGTAATGGTAAACCATCACTGGTAATGGGTCATGTAAGTAAATTGTACTGGCTTTAAAATTCTAAACACTTTATTTTAGAATGAAAGGACCGTACCCTGTCACTCAGAGACTGTCTGTGTTCAAACTCAATAGGCAAACTACAATGAAGGTATGATTTAATGTTCTGAATAGAGTAGCCTACCAATTATGGACATTTTTTGGGTTGAATGCTGCTCACAGAAGTGTCCACTGGTTTGAAACAATTTATTTAGCCCCCTTTTTACGTGGTAAACTAATTGTCAGGAGGACTGTGGCCTGTAAAAATATGGGACACATTTGCTCATAAACAAATCGATGCTCGATCAACAAGCTGAACGGAAACCGGTATGGCTCATTTAAATACATACAGTGGGATTTTTAAGTTTAGGGACATATCCAATGGCACTACATGTTCTATTAAGCAGCTAAACTGTTCTTGTGCCAGTCATTAGGCAGGTAACAGCTGTTGTTTAGATTAAGGCTCTTCTAGTCCATATATTGTCTAGAAGAAGCTATTTCAGCCTGTGGACATGGTACACTATAAAGTTTTCTCTGTTCTCCTTTCTCTGTTCATCTTCACAAAGAACATGAGAGGAAGCAGTTTCCTACGTGTCTTAACATTTGCAGGCTACAATTCTTCTGCAACGAGGTTTAGCCTAATTGGTCCTTGGAGAAACTAAATCAGCACGATATCTTTTGAGGTTTTTTCCCAGGATGCAAAAATGGTAAATGCTGCCACGTTCTATTTGGGTTACTAGTAGAATAGGTGCAGGGGCGTCGCTAGCAGTTGGAAACATCCGGGGCTCTAGCCCAGAAGTTAGAGCAGGGACGTCACTAGGTTTAAAAGGCTGCGGAGCTATATTTTCAGCACATCTTTAAAGTGCTTCTTTAATTACAGGACAGAGTATGTATTTATCATCATCTCAGACTCCTACTAAACGTCCTTATTAATCCCCTTTGTAATCCCACCCACACACACGCCGGCGAAAGAGGAGACAGAGGAACACAGGTGACCGTTCAACAATGCAGTCTCGGCGCGGTATAAGAAACAGTCCTTTTTATTAAACGATCTTTTTACTTACGCAGTGCAGTTAGTCGGGCGACTTGTTAAATTGATTTCTATTTAAGCCGTCAGCAGCGCTACTGACAGCATCGGCCTGAACGTTCTCCCCCGACCGGCAACAGGGGATGAAGCGGGAGATGAGATGCCACACTCTCCACCTCTTGTTCTTGCTCTGCCCTCTGCTCTCACTAAATATATTGTATTACTGTCCTTAACAACACTTTTACAACTTAGCAGCACGAAACAGCAATGTCGACGTGCTATCCATAGATCTTTTGAGAAGAAAGAATAACGCCTTTGAATTAGAATTTGAACATTTTGCAACAAATTATTCTAAATCGGCTCATTGAGGACATTTCAGAATGCTGGGGTTTTCGCTGGCTACATTGTTTCATCTGTGGCTGCAGATGAAACATCCAGGGCTTTTCCCAAGAGATTCGGAGCTATAGCCTCGAATGCCCAGGTTTAACGACGCCCATGCGTGCAACTGGTTTTCCGTTCCTGAAAAGCACAGTCTACTCTGATTGGTCCGACTACTTTGTTGTGATTGGTCAAATGTTTGGCGTAACCATCTCACGCGATAAAACTAGGGTTGCCAACTTTGGGGGCGAGGGGGCGAGGGGGCGAGTA
>JAOTIX010000111.1:8746491-8764913 GCA_027123715.1 Gaidropsarus macrophthalmus
AGTGGTGGAATATAGGAGTGGCTTCCACTGCTGTGTTAAATGCAGGTCCACCATGAGGACGCCCGTGCATGGGGAGGAGAAAAAAAAAAGATGCTAGGATGTTTTTGTTGTTGCTGTTGTTTTAGAAAAAGTGTTTCCAGATCTGGGTTTGGAGTGGTGCTAGCGGTACATATTGATGATATGCCGGATCATTATCCTGAGCTCTTTGTAGTGGATTCCCTGCCGGGTCTCCCCCCCCCACCCCCCCACACATTTTATTTCTTAAGCCCTTAAGACAGCAAGCCAGTGTTGTGTGTGTCCACTCATATGGAAAATGTTATTCCATCAAGGCTAAACATTCTTATACACTGTGGATTCCTGTCAGGGTTTTTTAAATATATGAAAATATATTCAGATACTATATTCAGTAAACAACGAACGACTGACCAGAGATAAAAGCGGTCTCTGTTTGTGCGGGTGGTGGGGGGGGGGGCGTTGTGCCTGTTAGCGTTACTGAGGCCATTTCCTGCTCTCTCCCCCTCCTCTCTCTCTCTCTCTCTCTCTCACCTTGACTCACCCACCACGTCACTGCCAATCAACAGACACCTCGGCTAATGTCCCCCGCTCAGTCTTACGCTGATGAGTCAATGACAAGCCATACGCGGGCGCTCGTCTGGTTTCTAGAGCGCACGCGGAATTACCTCCAGACGTTTGGGTTGCATAAGCAAACGTCTCGTCATGCCTGAAAGTAACATTACAGGCGGGACGTAGCTCGGATCCAGGTGGCATTTTTTTTATCTCAGGAACCACGGCTCATGTCTTGGATGGCATCACTTGTAGGTTGCGGTCATGATTAATATGAGTCAGGAATGTTTATGTTCTCAAGTAATCCACAGTACACTGTGATCTTAAATAGGATGAGATTAGATTAGATTTCTTTTTTACTGCTTTTTAAAATGTTTAGCATGCAAACTCATTAGGCTGTGGACTAATGTGAGGAGGATACTAAAAAAACAGAAGCAGGGACCACACACACACACACACACACACACACATACACACACACACACACACACACACACACACACACACACACACACACACACACACACTTACCTTCTGCAGACAAATCATCCATACATTTGATGTCCAAGGAAACACTTTCACGTCATACATATGCCTTAGCTCCTATAACCAAAGAGAAGGAATATGGATTGTGTGGTACGTATGCTGTGATTATACATTCAGAATGTATATTTTTAAGGCGACTGAAGAAGGTATTGAGTTGCGATATTAAAAGATGTTGTTTCAATGTGTACATTATTCATACATTAATGTAGTCGTTACATTCTCCTTTTTTCATTTCTTCAACAGTGAATTTCCAGATATTAATAATCACATTGTCGGTTGTGGGGGCCGTCATTATCCTTGCCTTCATTATCTGTCTGTTCTGCTGTTGCAAGTGCCAAAACTGCGGGTAAGTTTTCCCCTGGATGCCCTCATGTGTGTGTGGCTTTGTTAAATGGTTTGAAATGACAGGCCTGGGCAAACAAATCTGAACCGGGGCAACAGTAAGAGTCATGTTTGGGGTTCATTTAAAGGGATCCAGCGAGGGGTTCTCTCTAACAAGCTTTCATCAGTATTTGGATTCAACGCTTGGAACTGCACATTAGTCTGAGAGTTTCATGTGTTATCTGTGTTATCTGTGTGTGTGTGTGTGTGTGTGTGTGTGTGTGTGTGTGTGTGTGTGTGTGTATATGTGTGTTTTGTAAGGGTCACCTTTGCTTATGTTCTTGCCTTTTAATGTCTACAAAGATAATAATGCCATGCAGGGTTGAGCATGCTGTTGTATTGACTGTAAGGTTACTGTCCATGTGGCTAACCTAATGCTTCAGTGCACTCTAAATATTGAGTCTGACGTCATTATTCCTTTGTGTGGTAGATCCAAAAGCTTTGACGCAAAAATGGACAGAAAGGCCAACAAGACAAGGGCCAAACAGGCTGAAAGGTGAGGGGAAAGGTTTCAGTTTAATCTTCAAACATCATTGAATATTCCCATAAAGTGCTTTTTATAAAAGTGTGATGAATGTGGATTAATTTTGTCTGGTGTAACTGTTTTTATATTTAACTGTATAATAACTCCATACTTGAAATCTGTAGAAATGCACCAAGGTTATCAGCCTTGGTCTGCGTCAGAGCGTAATTGTTATCAGAGCTGCATTGTTCCCAGAGTAGCGCTTATGACCGAGGAAGAGTGGAAAACACTCAAGCATGCGCACACGCTGAACTATGTGTCCCACTCCCCAGACCGGTTTGTGAGCTAAGCTCATGGTCCAGGTGTGGTTGTCATGAGAATGGTTTTGTCCTTGCCGTTTTTCTGAACTCTTGTTGGTGTTTTATCAGGAGGTCAGAGATGAAACAGAGACATGATGAAATTAGAAATAAATACGGTAAGTTTATTTTCCATGAACACTTTGTTGGTTTGTCATCGCCACACACCTCTCACGTCTCTCTTCACTGTACCGTCCATAAACGAGCAAAAAAAACATACACATATCATTTGATTTGGCTGAAGTCTTTTCTGTCCCCTATTCACTTGGGCTTTCAGTTACGGTGAATGTAAATGCAATGATTTATTACATAATGTCTGGTGAAATAAGGATGGTCCCTCAAACCTTGACTCAGAATTCTCTTCTTAGGCCTGAGTGGAGCCAACCCATACTCAAAATTTGCTTGAGATGCTGCACTTTGACGTCCTCCTTGTAGAAAATGGACCCAGCACCGAGGGTTTGTTCACTCAAACTCAAATAATGCCATTACAGATGCTCAAAATTTCTTACAATAAATTGTAGAGAAGGAAATTGTCTTTACTACTTTACATTTATTTACTAGAGGTGGAATTACTGTAGAGTTACTGAATAGTTGTTAATGTAATGTATATATTTAATGGAATCATTGCAATATGAATATCTGTAAATATATGTTTAGTTTATTGAAGGTTAAACCTAATTTGTCACAAATACGGCTGACCTAATTCCCTTAATCAAACGACAACAAGCAAAATGTCTGGTTTAGTGATTTGCCACTAGTCTCTATGCTGCATTGGTTGGTTTAAAAGAGATTAATACGAGTCTGAGACGTCACCACGGGTTGTTCTGTGCTAAATCCTAATCCTTCTTGTCTGCCTCGCAACCACTGAACACCGAAAACGACTCCTCAAATGATAACTTAGTGTTGGATAGTAAAGTTGATCATAATGATGGATCCAGATAGGATTCCTTATCCTTTTGATATGGTGTGTATTTGGTGGGTATTTGCAATCTGATTGTAATACATTCATAAACAGATTATCCAGAAGCATTAAAGTTGGATTTAAGTTGACCTTTTTGCAGTAGGTTTCTTGCTAATTCTTAAGATCATTAATTCACCCATTTAATCAGATGTCAAAAATGTTTTTATTCATATTTTATGATTGATTGGTTGCCTTACTAGAATGTTGGCCTGTTGTGTATATATTAATCTCCTTCGTATAGTAACTACAAATAAACTGCAAGTATGCACTGAGCTTTTTTCCTGCAATGTGTGTAATATGTGTTTTTTCTGGTTGGGATAATGTTTTTTATCTTCTTAAACATAGGCCTAATTGCTTAAGTTCAGCTTCTGTGACAGCTTTTGGAAAGGAGAACCACCCTGCTACCAGACTCTTTGATTGTCTAACATCCTGTGGCTATGTAATCCCTAGGGGTAGGCTACACTGTCCTTTGAAATATCGACAGTAGTCAATTGATTCCATAATGTATGAGGTAGCATAATTTGAATCGACTAACATTTTACTTGGGCTACTTGATACATTACAAACATCGACTATAAATCTTTAGATTTTTAGTTAATCCAGTGTTACCCTAAAACACTGCGATTTAACGGCTAATGTAGTCGTTAAGAAATAAGAGTGAGGTTTTCGCTCTCAAAATTGTACGTGATGGATGTTTTACACCATAGCCCGCTACGGTTTCTTCGTGCTTGTGTTTTCTTGTCTCGTTTACGTCCAATTGTAATAATAGGCCATAAGGTGAACCCATTATTTCCCATAAAAAAAGTTTGTCGCTGATTTTCCAGTCGATTGTCCGTGCATCCATGTTTTATGCAGAACTAGTTTCTTCAGAGCGTATTACGATTTTTGTCGCGACTGATGCCACGGTTCGACACGTGATCGTGCTACAAGACGGCTGCATATATTATTTGACCCCAAACAAATTCTAACAAAAGTTTTGTCAGTGGATTACTGTAGTATCAGATGTACTTAAAAACATACTAAAAGTTTACCAAAGTTTGATGCCAAGAAAGGCCCCATTTTAAAAATGGCGGTCGTCACGTCCTTAAAATTACCATATTCCTCCTCGACCAGGATCACTGGTGCCTGATACATGGTTTGGCCATGTAATATTCTGATTAGCACATTTGCATGATAGATAGAGATTACAAGTACAATTTTATATATATACTACCGTTCATACGTTTGGGGTCACCTGCTGCTCATTTCAGCATTACACTTCATTATAACCAGCTTCATGAAATGATCTTGAAAGCTCAATGGTCATTATGGTCACTGAGTCACTTCCTCCCCCCATCATAATGCTGAAATGAGCAGGTGACCCCGAACTTATGAACGGTAGTGTTTATATATACATATATATATTACACATATATATATATTACACTGTCAACAACATTTGAATGTCCCCTAGGGTGCAGTACTTTGTCATGGTGATGGGTTGAGAAGGTTTGCATCAGAGTGTAGGCGGCGTGTGGGGGTGTTTCGATGGAGGAGACCAGTTGGGTATAAGAGTAGGGGGGCATGGTTGTCTGAGGGCATGGTTGTCTGAGGGTCTTGGGGAGACCATACAGGATGCTATTGCAGTAGTCGAGTCTGGAGGTGATGAAGGCGCTAGTGAGAGAGTGGGACGAAGGTGTGCAATGTTGCAGAGGTGGAAAAATTAGGTTTTGGTGACATGGTTTATGTGTGACTTGAAGGAGAGCGTGGGGTCCATGATGATGCAGAGGTTTCTGACCAGGGGGGAGGGAGTGACTCAGTGACCATCGATGTCGAGTGAGAAGTTCAGGGAGCTGGGGAGGGTGGACTTTCGGGCAAAGATGATAATTTCAGTTTTATTGCTGATGAGTTTGAGGAAGTTGTGGCTCATCCAGGTTTTGATTTTGTTGAGGGTGTTTTTGAAGCTTGAGAGAATGGCAGGGGTAATGGCTGTGATGGGTTTGGAATTTTTGTTAGCTTGAGTTGGATGATTTCATGATGGAGAGTATTTTGTAGTAGTAGTAGTAGTAGAGTAGTAGAACCTCCTGTCATGTTACTAGTAGGACTTACATGACAGTCTAAATCGTTTACATCTCCTCAAACAAAGATAAAACCTTACAGTAATGTCACAAAATCATGTATTCCATAAGTTTGTAATCATGTCAGTTCAACTTTGACAATTCCAATGGAATCATAGACCCATAAAACAGGGTTAGACACTGAGATTACTTGGCTAGGTCAAATAATGAAGGTTAGGAGTTAGGATATTTTAAAGCTTCCTGCCCATGTTGGACGCCATCTTGAAAATTACACCTTTCTAGTGGTCAAACTTTGGTAAACGTTTAGTATGTTATTGAGGACACCTAATACTACATAACACAGCTGAGAAAACTTTTGTTATAATTACTTTGGGGTTAGGTGTTTTTTTTCTTCATATCTGCAGCTAACTAATAAAGTAGCTGCTTTTTGTCAACAGAATTGAAACATGGTGGCCCCCGTGCTTAGATTCAACGTAACCGATACCGGGCCAAATGGATACTAAACAGTGCTGTAGGTTTGTTTTAGGTCTTTTTTTTTACATATGACTAAGACCTCATTAAGTCTGAGGTATTTGCATTATAGTGGCGGTATTTGTGAGGGGGTTTTACTATCTGTGGCACAATGGCAGTGTTAACAAGCACTATGCTTGTACTGACGACTGGATGAAAGCACAGGTAAGGGCTCTCTGCAGGGCGTTTCCACCTGACGCACCTCCGACGGTGCCAAAGGGGTGGTTGCAGGGTCATCAGCCGGGAGCCACCCTTCATTGATGTTTCGCTCCATTTTTCCCAGAACATCTTGTGGTGGTGGAGCAACGGCAGGGACGTCTCCCTGACCGCGGGGGACCACATGTCTGGTCTCAGAGAGGTCGTGGTTATCTCTGGAGGGAACTTCAGCTGTCGATCAAGGTCCACTCTTAAGTTCCAGTCACATTCAGGTGTTAACAGTGGTCTTCTCTCCCTCCCTGCCCCTTGTCCAACAAAATGGATCAGCTTCCGTGGTATTGAAGGATGGTCTTTGGTTGCTTCTAGCCGTTGTGCCTCAAGGACTTCTGCCAGCTTCCGCAGGATCTGGTCGTGCCGCCACCTGTACAGACCCTGAGCCAGAGCTGTCTTGCAACTGGACAGGATGTGCTGTAGACTTGGATTTGGGGCGTTGCACAGATGACAGTTTTCCTCAGAGCCATACCACCGACTCAGATTGCTGGGGCTGGGGAGGGTGGTCCGGTGGCCCGAATGAGGAAACATACCCTTGCCTGAGGCATCTTACACATCTCGGACCACTTGATGGTCCTGTCGACCACTCCTTTCCAGGTTGTCCAACGTCCTTGCTGCCGCTGGCTGAGCGCTCGGATCTTGTACTGCTCCTCCTCACTTCTGACCACCTATTCAATCACAAGGTCTTTTTTCTCCTTTCTTGTGGCTTTTGACCAAAGCTTGGGGGCTGTTCCCCACCCAGACCCGGCTCTCCCTGACTGTGTCCTGCCAACATTCTCTGTGCATCAACTTGCTGATGGCCTGGTCGACGACCTCTTCAGCCTTCCACTTGCATCCTGTTTGAACTGGTACCTTGGTGTTTCTTACAAACGGGTCAGTCTCTCAGCTCTAACACGAGCCTCGCCTGTCTGTAGCCCAGGTTGATGGACTTCAGTGGCAGCTAGAGTGTGTTTTTCCCAAGCAGGCCTATGTTGGAAAGGCTTCGAGGTAATCCCAGCCACTTGCCAATGAAATTGTTGGCCTTCACATCCATCCTCAATACTGTGGATGTTATGATCTCACACAGCTTCAGGGGCCACATCAGGCGCTGGTAGAGGGTGAATTGATAACCTGAATTGAACCAATTTCACCATCCCTTGTGTGACAATAAATGCAATATTGATATTGATATTGATAGCACCAGACCTTAAGCTTCCCTGGAAGGTGGCTCCTCTCTAGGCCGTCAACTAGCTGTTCCATGGCGGCGGCAGGCATGAGGCTGTCAGACAGATCGGCCGTATACAGCCTTGCCAAACTTCAGACAGGTTGTTCAGCCAGCAGTGGAATCCTTTCTCCATCTACTGTGAAGGAGATGGTGTAATTCCTGGCTCCCTTCCGGATTGAGAGACTGCAAGACTTTGTTGGTTTGATTCTCATTCTGGCACATCCGAGGAGTTCTTCAAAACTCTTTAGGAGCCTGGCAGTACACGCTGCGGAGAAGACTGGTTACATCATCCATATAACTCCGCAATGCTGGTAGTCGTTGACCTGACTGTGATCTTACTCCTCGAACCATCTGCCTACCGCCAATCAAAATAACCTCAAAGGCTGCTGTAAAGAGGACTGGCAAGATTGAGCAACCCATTGCAATCCCTTTCTCGAGCTGGTGCCAGCTAGTGGTAGTTTCCTGCGTGGTGTAACAGACTTGGAAACTGCTGAAGTAGTTGGATATCAGGCTCTGGATGCAGGTTGGGGTATGGAAGAAATCTAATGCAAAGGTGATAAGCTGGTGGGGGACAGAACCATAGGCATTTTCCAGATCCAGCCAGACAACATGCAGGTCTGACTTCTCACGCTTGGCTGTCTGAATCTGGTCCCAAATCATGGCTGAGTGTTCCACACAGCCAGGGAATCCTGGGATGCCTGCCTTCTGACAGCTGGTGTCAGCATTGAGTAGGGTAATTCCTCTGAACTGGCTGATGTTATGGGAATCCTGCTCTTTTGGGATGAAGGTTGTCACTGATTTGGTCCACTCTGATGGGATGGCTTGGGTCTTCCGGCAACCCTCATTAGTTTCCAAAGGAGCTTCAGCACCATTGGGCAGCTCTTATATACCCTGTAGAGCACCCCGTTCAGACCTGGTGCTGAGGCAGATCTTGCCATGTCTACCACCTGCCTGATCTCAGCCCACCTTGGTGGGCTGAGATCTCCAATTGCTTCACTGTAGTCTCAGTGAATCACTTGGCCTGGGAGATTTTCTGCAGCTTGTTTTCTGCAGCTTGAATTGACTAAGTCTACCATCTTGTGGCACGCACGCTTGTCGCTCACCATTGGGATGTTGGCTTTCTTGTAAAATGGGACAGGACAGGACAACCTTGGCTGCCTCAAACTGCAACAACGCTCCATTTACATCAGGTTTCTTGGCAAGCATGCAGCGTAAGATCTGACGACCAGTTGGCAGATTACCAGTTCCAGTGATTCCAGTGATTATGCCATCCTCATTGGTGATGCTGGGGCCCAGACCAAAGACCAGGCTGCGACTGCTAGTCTGGCAGGGACCAGTTGGTGAGGGCAGCATCTTTGGAGAGCTGGATCCTGGGGTGGGTTGCTCTGTGCAGTGCCTGAGATTGAAAAGGAAACAAGCTTAAGGGTAGTGTTTAAAATCATATCTTACCATACTTAATATCACTCAATTATGATAATTCTTGCATAAGCCTCAAATTTTAGCTCTAACTTCATCATAACTTACCATTACATCACTACCAGAGTAGCTAGCTGTGGTTGCAAATATACTTGACTTCTATTTATGTTAATTTACTGTCACAACTACAATGCTACTCTCAATAAACATGAGACATCTATACTCTGAATCTAGAATCTCTAGAATACTCTTGATGTTGTGGCTAGCAAACTGTTACTAGCTAACGTTAGCTAGATGTAATGAGCACCAAATACCTACCAAATATGACTTAAATTACTTAATAAGTAAATAAGTACACAAAGATACAACTACAGATATGATAGTAATATGTAATAATACATACCCGGAACACAGGAAGATCACCTCAAACAGAAAGACTACCTCAGTTTTCTTGAGCTGTAATATTGTTTACCTCAGATCTCCATGGGGACCATTGAGCACTGTTAACCACTTTATCCAATACTATACTGGAAAAATATTTTGCATGTTGTTTCCACATATATTGCACTCAGCCATATCAAAATTCAATTTTCTATTTTTTGATGCACCCTACTATATAGTGCACTATATAGTGAACGAGTGAACATTTCGAAACACAGCTATAGTATACGTCTGTTATGCATTCAATCGGGAGTTCCAGCCATTTTGTTCTGCCATCTTTTTTCTTCCTGCCAGTATATGGTCACTGTCATCGCTCGATGGAAGCTCTGTTTAAAGCTAAATACCAATGCTGCTTCCTGTTCTCGTTCTGGTTTTCCTCTGCGCCGCCACGAACAGCCCCTTTGGATCGGCTGCGTATTTTCATTGCAATTCATTGCAAGCATAGGTGCTCATTGCAAAATCTGGTAACACTTTACAATTACGTTACATTTACTAACATAAGTGATGCAGTAATAAGCCTTATTATGTTACTTTAGCTTAAGTTGTAGGGTTATTGTTATCCTATTGAATATATAAATGTAAGGGTTTACACAACCACTAGTAAAACATTACTACAGCATTTGTGAATGTTTATTAGTTGTTGGTTAATACTTATTACAGCATTATCTAATGTTAATGACACACTTACCTTTATTGTAAAGTCGTTCCTGTTTGTAGTTTTCTGTTGTCTCCCATGGAGCTTATGGTGTACAGCAGTAGGAGCAGATGATTCAGAGCAGAACAGGCTTGCCGTTGAGCAGGCCTGTTCTGCTCTGCTGTTCGAGTGTAGAAGGAGGAATGAAGAACCTGGGCTACTCTTATGGTTTTGACGTTGGTCAGTGCGCAGTTCCCAAAGTTTCCTGTAAAAACAAGTAGACCTCCTTGTGGATGAACATGGGTGTGAGGAAATGGCATACATTTGGCACTCTGGCCTCCTCATAGCTGATTTAAGATCACATGACCTTTTTGATGAGATTTCTCAGGATATACATATATTTAAAAACAAGCAGCTTCCCCTTTTGTCTGCATGTTTACCAAACAGGTGGCTGCGTCATACAGGGAGATGTTAGGTTTGACATTTCTACCAAAATAATGTTTTGTCTCATCTCCGCTCCCTGAGAACAATAAGGGAACCTACTGACCTGCCTTTCACACGATCGGTCACCATTTTTCAAAGCAAATGTAATTCCCTTTTCCCAGACTGCATTGAGTGATGCATGAGCTTCTTTGTTGCCTGGTATTCTCAAGACTGGTTCTCTATACCCACAGGTCTTGTCATGTTTATTTGTTTCTCTACTGATTTGTAAATTATTTGTTGTCTTTTACTACTGTATAGCTACAATAAATATATTTTGGTTCTCAGCTATCCTGTCTTGAGTCGGATTGAAATTCGTTCAACACTATCACTATCTTTCACATCTTTTTTGGAGCGGCCTGTGGAACAATATTTGGATTTGACTTCTAATCAAAACCATTTGCATATACAGTATATGGCTTATCTTTTCACGATAAGGTTGGTGGCCCTTGCCGACCGGCACAGAATAACCATCCAGCAACATTTGTTGGACTGCAGACTGCTAAAAAGGCCGAAAAACATGCAGTATACCGTTTCCCTGTTGTCCTCTCCTTGGAGGACCGCAGTTATTACATAGACCAGCAGGGGACGCAGGTGGACGTCCATTTCACATGCCCGGGTATACTATAAAAAGTTGAACATTCGTTATCAACGACATACGTACATCATTATAAAAACAAAAACAACTTTGTTTTATTTTAGATCGGAAGGCTAAAAAGTTAACACTAGACTGATAACGAGAAGGCTTATATCGTCCGTATCAACTACCCTGGTACAGGCAGGTGTCCGCAATGGTTGATAAGCGCAATGGTCAGATTGTAGAAGATAGGAACAGTGATTGAGGCTTAATCGCAAAATCTGATCAGTCAAACAGGAATAAGGAAATGCATTTGCGTGTTATTTTCTGCTAGTTTGCTGAAGCCACACACTGAGCAGGTGCGGTGTTGGGCGGGACTCTATGTAGACATGATTGTTGAATGAACAAATGGAGGGCAGCCATATATCATAATGTGGAACAGGACTTTTGCCATGTAAATTTTCCCACCAGATGAAAGGATTTAGCAACATGTTTTATGGCAACCAAACAAATACACACCTAGGTGGAGCTTTGCCTTCATAGTAAACACCAAGCTTAAACGTCTTTGTATATATGTTGAGAGGTAAATGTACAGGCCATTGCTGTGTCTCTCTCAGATTGTTTACACGGTTAATGCAATTAATGCACGCATGGCCATTTTTAACCGTCATGCTCTTTCCGAAGAATTTTCTCATACGTATTGGATAAGCTTTCGAACCAATAGTACATCTAGTACATAAGTAGTACATAAATGTACATCTTTCATGTAAACACATGTTTGATACTTTAATATTGCTGCTTTACCCAAGTGGTGCCAGAGCGCTAACCTACACACACGCACACACACACACACACACACACACACACACACACACACACACACACACACAACAGGGCATGTACAGTTGCTTATAATGCATAACAAAAAACAGTTTTTCCAGTAATGTCCGTCAATGTCACATGTGGCAGCCGTGACAGGCTCTGATCAAGCTTTAGTGAGGGTTTTAAGGTTTAGTGTTGCCTTAATTAAAGGCCACTTGGCACATTTAGTGCCTGGGGAAATCATTGAATGATAGAAACGTGGTTTACCATCTCATTGTCTGTGTGTTTATCATCCCATGTTTTTTTCGTTGGGAGAATACCCATACACACATATAGAGGGCCAACTTTCCCCAGCCTCGCCTCTCTGCCTAATTATGGAAGGTTAAAGGAGGATGTACCATCGCTCATCATTTGCATGGCTCTGGTGTTTAAAAGAGGGCGTGTAGGTTCTGGCTCCTGCACAGCGCACATATGCCTTGGGACTTTGCCTGTCTCCTTCATCTCATGATTCCAAACTATACTCAAAGAGGCATGTAAGTGAAGCCTTTTTGTTGATTGTGCTTTCTGCTAGAGGGGTTTGCTGGGCATATTTGTATGTTTCTCTTGGATTGTGCCGATCGGGGCTGAGATGGTATGTGAACTGAAGTTACTCCAGAGGACCTTGTGGGTTGGTGCGGATCATCTTTGAAGGACACAAGAACGAAGGCAGGAGGGAGTGAAAGAGACGTCTCACTGGCTGGGGTCTTCACCTACTATGGAGATATAGGGTATGATGTCACCCTTGACCATCCTACTGCTTCTAGTCCTGAGGCTGACAACCACTGGAACATCAACACAGACATGGAGGCACTGTACAGGTATTCTACCCTGCTCTACTAATCTAATCCCATGTCTGACATTCTGCTCAGTTTATATATTCCTCCGATCCTTCCTAATCTTTTTCTTTGTGTCTTCACTTCCTCTTCCCATTACTCCCATTTCTTGTCTGAAGGGATTCTTTTGTCAGTTAATAATTGTGGCAGTTTGTCCACAGAGGTGGTAACATCCAGACCTGGGAAACCCCTTGGCTGCAGTGCAAATGGGCACATGATCCTGTATTGACGTCACTTAATAGGCACAGAAATAAACTGATTACCAAAATTGGTTGAGCAGGAAAAACGAGTTTTGCTCTTATGAAGGGATGGTTTTTTTTATTATGTTTATTCTTTTGTTATTCTTTTGTCTTTATGAAAGCATAATAGACCCCCTGCACAGCACTGTGTCACTGCAGGGCTTGTTCTCGCGTTCCAGGGGAGCCCTGCTCTAAAGGGGACAAGACTTACCCGCTGATGACTTTATAGCGCAGTAAATTCTGTGTGATCTTCTATAGATGTACCGCCTCTGGATCTCCTCTCCTTTGTCCTGGAGAGGGACACCTCCAGACAGACGCCAGGGGTTCAAGTGATGGAGGACGGCGGGATGAGAGGCGTGCACTTCTCTCGCCCGCATCCCTCCCTGAGCTTCCCCTCCGCCCAGCTGCTGGTGAACTGTGACTTCTTTCCCGCTGAATTCTCTGTGGTGGTGACCCTGAAGGTCAGCCATGGAGATCTCAAGGTGAGATCTCAGCGTCTGCGGCCCAACACATTCCAGTTCCAGATGGCCAAGTCCCGAGGTCTTTGTGATTATTATGAGGTAGTTATGTTTGTACTTACTTCTGTCCTCCTCCAGAGGAACGAATACATCTTCTCTCTGGTGGAGGAAACTGAGGATGATAACACAACAGTCAGGGGCAGGTTGATGGAGGACGTGATGAGGGAGCAGACGGCCGACAAAGAAGAAGAAGAAGAAGAAGAAGATGAGACTTTTGGAGAACAGGAGCCTGATAAGCCGGGCGGAAGAAAGGGCTCCAGAAAGCGAGGAACCGTCCTCCTCGGGCTGAAGGTCTCCGGGAGTCGTCTGCACTTGGTGTTCCAGGGCCAGGCCGGGGTCACGGAGCACTGGGTGTTCAAAGGGGTGGAGCTGGCGGACGGCTGCTGGCACACGCTGGTGCTGGTGGTCACCGGCCAGCGCGCCAGACTCACTGCGGACTGCAACGCACCGGTGGACATGTGAGCGCTACATTCATTACTCCCGTCACCTCTTCCTCTCTTCTCATATCCTCCATTCTTTACCTCTAAATCTCTCATGTACACTCACACACACACACATACACACACACAGTCCCCTCCCACCTGTGGTTCCGCGAAATACCCCCACCTTCCTCGTCTCCAGTCCTAGCCTGAGGGGTAGAGCACATCCTTCATCGCAGCACAATGGCATAGTTCCAAGTGTTCTCAGAGCCTGCAGCCATGCAGCCTGACAGGGTGTGATGATAGATGGGTCTGGTGGTATGGAGGAATCTCCCTAAGGGCAGGAGGACGGTGGGGGAGATCAGTGCTCCTGCACCGTGATGTGATACAGGACTCCTCCTTCAACTGACAGACAGGACAATGAAATACAGTTTCTGATATATACTGCCCCACGCTTTTGAAATACTTACAAATAAAAGCCCCACACCAGCAGGCATCAGCGTATTGGTCATGCATGTGTTGGGGGGTCAGGGGTCTTTCCAGGTCCTTCCCCACCGAGCTCCATATCAAGGGGTCCACGTTCCACCTGGGGGGCCGTGGGAGATGGAAAGGGCTGTTTTCGGTAAGAAACATTTAGTTATTACAATGTTAAACCAAAATCAGAGGGGTAACCACGGGTATTAAAAGATAAACCCCTATTGACAACTTGAAACGCATACATATGATGTATGTATTTATTATTGTATATTATCTTTTTGTTTTAAATTATGTGAAATAGCTGACTTGTTTCACAGCATTCACTCTGTCACATAAACTGCAATTATTTCTTCAGGTTGTAAAGCTACATATGAAAACATACATACTCTAACTGAATCAACCCTGTTTGGTTCCCCTGTGCCTCCCCTGCTGCGGGGTTCAGGGTCTGGTCCGACAGCTGGTGCTGGTGCCTGGTTCTGACGTCACCTCCCAGGTCTGTCCCTCCACTGACCCCGGGCGGATGAACACCCTTTCAGTACCACCGGTTCTGTTCGACCTGCCTGTCAAAGCGCAGAAGGACAGCCACCTGCCATCCTATGGTAATCTGCACTGAGGCCTCCATTAACGGATCCATCCGGGCAAACTCACCCGATAGTTAAGCCCTGTCAACGCCTGTCTATCACAGTCTGTCTGCCTGAATACGTGTCTGTCTTTCTGTTTTACCGTCGCCCCTCGCCTGCCTGTCAATTCTGTCATCCCTGCAGAGGCTCAGTTGAAGGTGTCTATTGGGCCCCAGAACGTCTGTTCAGAGGCAGTACTGGGACACCTGTGGTTCAACCCCCACAGGAAGGGCCTCTACCTCTGCGACGGAGCTGCCTGGGTCCCGCTGCTGGAGGGTGAGAGCTGTGGTCAGTGTCATCCACATGTACAGGTCATGTGATCAGCGCTGGCAAATTGGCTTCTTTCTCTCTTCTCGGTTTCTCACCGGATGCTGCTCAGAGCGCAAGCGTCTGGACTATGTGGTGGAGCACCAGGTCCTTACCACCAGCTCCGAAACGTACGACATAGAGGTAACCATGATGATTAAAACATCAACAACAACCTATCTAACCTATCTAACCTTGAGGCCATTTGTATAGATACACCTTATTACCTTTGTTACAGTTTCATTTGAGCACACCTGTGGGACGCTTTGACTCCATTTTGTTTGGCCTGCAGGTGTTCCAGATGCCAGGGATGGGGCTGATGGCTGCCATGGCGCACCGCTCCACAACATCTGGCTCGGGGATCTACCTATGGAGCCAGACCGGTTTCCAGCTCTACCAGACCATCAGCACGTACGGCGCTCTGTCGTGGAGATATTTCACCTTGGGGGAAAAGGCAAGGAGGCTGAAGGACAGACCACAACGGGAAGAGGCTGGGAGAATGCAAAATTATGTAAAGAATAATGTGACCATGTGGTAGGGTCACATTATTCACGCTGCAGACCCAGATCATCTGTTTCTCCTTTGTTTTCCCTCAAGGCTTTTCTCGTAGTGTCCAACTCCGGCGGTTGGTCGGGAGAGCTTGCTGAGGAAGAGTCCAAAGATGAGTTTTCCATCATCTACAAGTGGAACAGGAAGAGGAAGTGCTTTGTGGCCTTCCAGACCCTGCCGACCCACTGCGCCAGGGACTGGGAAGCCTTTCGCATCAACGGACACACCTATCTCGCAGTAGCCAATCACAGACACGGTTAGGACTTCTGCAAATCCATTTTCGGAGAAACAATCCTACTGCAATCCAATCCTACTACAACAACAACAACAACTTCCAATTACCAAATTGTCCCCCAAATTCTGATAGCGGCCATACTTTTTTGTGTTGTAACATTGAATTCTCACCTTGTCTTCCTGTCTGCATGTGCTTTCTGGTCCACGACCTCAGGGAATAACAATCACACCATAGACAGCGTGCTGTACCGCTGGAACAGGGGAAGCAAGTCCTTCGAGGTTCACCAGAAGCTGCCAACCTCAGGGGCCTATGACTGGGAGTTCTTCACCGTCGGACCATACCATTTCCTGGTGGTGGCCAATGCGTTTGATGGAGTGACGACACACATAGACTCTGTAATCTATGTGTGGCTCAATGGGAGCTTTCGGGTCTTTCAAACAATTAAGGTAAGATATATTCAGTGAGAGAGAGGGAAAGAGAATTGCCTTAACTCTTGATTTTGTTTTCTGTTGGATCTTAGTTATATGCTAAGAATGTAATGTAATGTGTAATGATGAAGCACAAAGTACGATCATCACTATAATTCATTAAGACCCATGTTGGTGCTCATCGAACCCCTTTGAGCAGGTGTGTGCAGTGACCTCAGCAAGTGAGCAGAGCTTTCATGCATTGTCTGCATGAGTTCATAGAAGCCATATGCTTTGTGAGCTGGGCTTCATTGTTCGCTGGTGGGATCTGTCTCTTTTCCTCAGCTATTAATAGCCATCCTTGTCTCTGCATGAAGAAAGAAGGCAACAGAGCCAGCAGGCAATAAAACTATAATGAAAGACAAGTGGAAAGGGAAAGAGTGACTGGGCGCGTCCACGGATTGAAGGCTGAAGGCCTAAAATAGACGCTGCGGTGAGAGTGCATCTCTGCGTGAGATACACATTGCCAACATGTAACGGATAGCCGGTTGGATATTAGAATGTAAACACGGTGGAGCTGATCATGCTGACACATTGGGAGTTGAATGAGAAACCGCAGAGGGGTTAGTGATTACTGATTACGGGGGAACTCCATGCACAGCTGGATCTAAGGGCTGAACCCCCTGGAGGCATGAGATTAATCAGTTTCAAGTAGGGGGGATCTCCAGGGACCAGGATGGTGTAGTGGCTGCTAGGGAGTCTGACTGCATCCTAAAAGGTACCGGGTTCAAACCCCGTTGCCTACCCCTAGGTATCGTGCCTGCCCTCTAATTAGCTGTATCTGAGTTCACTGTAGGTTGTTCTCATATCAGTAGCTAAAGGTAGCTAGTTTGCTCTATGTGCCAGTCGTTGTGTTTGTTATCCAGTGGCGTTCTTGCTGCACCTGACATTCAGTGATACACATACACACTCCACACTCCTGCCCCACCTCCTCCTCCTCTTTGGGCCATGTAGACCTTCTGTGCGACCGACTGGGAGATGTTCCAGATCGAAGGCCGGGTGTTCTTGGCGGTGGCCAATGGCCATTGGCTGCCTGGGAGCGGGCCGAGCCAGTACGCCATCAATTCCACCCTTTATGAACTCGACCTAAGTGCTCGTTTGTTCATTCGCTTTCAGGACATCGTCACCTACAGGTAAACAAACATACTGCACGTATGTACTGTAGTTGAACCTGTAGCCACATGGCTTGGTTCACTAGAATGTCCTTTTCATATTGTCTTATATTCCTGTAGTAATATGTATTGAATTTGATTTAACCATGCACTGCAATTTCAGCAAGAAAAGGACTGTGTATTTGTCCCTGCCTATGCATCTGTCCCTGTCTCTCCATCCCTATCACTGTTTCTCTATGTCTCTGTCTCTGTCTCTGTCTCTGTCTCTGTCTCTCTCTCTCTCTCTCTCTCTCTCTCTCTCTTTCTCTCCAGTGCGGTGGACTGGGAGTTTTTCAGCCTGGACAAGGACCACTTCCTGGTGGTAGCGAACTCCTTTGATGGGGACTCGTACTCCCTGAACAGTGTCCTCTACAGGTACAGGGGGGGGGGGGGGGGGGGGGGGGGGGGGGGGGGGGGGGGGGGGGGGGGGGGGGGGNNNNACGTGCAGAAAATCATCGCAAAAAAAGTGTTATGGTACAAAAAGCTACAAAACCGGTGCTACACATGTTTGTTTCTCTGTGTTTTTAACCAAGGGGAACTCAATCAGCCCATACCAGCTGACGTATTATGGGAAGAGACATGCCACAAAAAGTCCCCCGTGTGCTGCTCATTTTGCACGTTGAACTGAACTGAACTGATTGAGTGACAGTTTGTTTTTCTTTCTATCGATTTGTAGATGGCAGGGCTATGAAGGATTTGTTCCTGTTCACTGGCTCCCAACCATCGGGTGCAGTGACTGGGAATTTTTCACCTCTGAAGAGAATTCCTATTTGATCTACTCAAGCGCCAAAGCACCTCTGTCTAAAGTCTTTATGCTGAAAACTCATTAGGAGAGAGACCGCCACCAGACGGGGGAGTGAGTGAACCAGCATTGGTTGTGTGTGTGTGTGTGTGAGAGAGAGAGAGAGAGAGAGAGAGAGAGAGAGAGAGAGAGAGAGAGAGAGAGAGAG
>JAOTIX010000111.1:8789745-8801356 GCA_027123715.1 Gaidropsarus macrophthalmus
CATCCGCGAAAATCTCTATGTTGACACACACACAAAAACACACACACTCTCTAAAACACACACACACAAACACACACACACACACACACACACACACACACACACACACACACACACCAAAACACACACTTTTGACCATATGCACACAACCATAAACACAAACACACATGCACAAAAGCAGAGAGAGAAGAGAAAGAGAGGGAGAGAAAGAGAGGGAGACTAACAGGGAGAGAGACTACTAAAACATGGAATGTATTTGACCACTTTTATTCAGTGGTTGTGAGTTGTGTGAGGTTCTCACCTGAGGTGCGTTGTGGAAGAGAACCGGTACAAATCGATAGTTCAGGCTCCCCTGCTGTATGAACTCATTCTGCATCTGAACGAGGGAAGAGTGGGGTTTACACTCAGGGTGGAAGGTACCAACTCTTAAATACAAGGATTACCCTGTACAGAGCTGCACGCTTACCATTGAGTAGATGTATTTGGTGTGTAGATGTCTGTCCATCCCCGTCCGCTCGATGTCCGCCTTGTAGCCGGAGCTGATCGCGATGATAACCAGAACAGAGGGCTGCACGCATTTCACAACAAAGTAATTATTACTTTATTTATTATACATTATTACTGGTCAATGCCAAATGCATAACGAGGGAATTTCTTTTAAATTTAAACTTCCAATTTCCAATTTATTTTCCAATTTATTGAAAATATTTGTCCAGAGTCATAAGTACTAAATTCATTAAATTCCTCTTCGTTCTTTCAACACATTCACCTGCTACAACCCAACAGTTGAAATAAAAATAAATAACTTTATATGATTTTATTTTTTAATTGTGCACATTGTACATAGCGTCTGTTGACACCAGAGGGCACTAAAGTATCATGTTCGGTACCGATTTAAGTCCTTGTCAGGGCTCAATAATTTGAAAACCTAGCTTGTCATCCATGGTGTGACACTAAAGTCTTTAAGTTCAACGTTTCACAGTATATGTGGCATTGTATTACTTCCAAACCCCGTCCACATGTACAGGAATACCTACATCTCTCAGATAGCTACCAATCCATTGGTTAATGTCCATCCGTCTGATGGGGCTATCAAAGATGTCAATCTGAAAGTAGTTGGGTTATTTACAGTGAAGCATGACGATTGGAAAGCATTTAACAGATGTTCTGTTGTAGCCTACAACCTAAAGCAAGTAACCACCTACATTTAACCAAATTAAACAATCGAATCTCATGTAATGCAATTTAATATAGTAGCTAATGTAATATTCCAATAAATCCAATACAATTACATTTTCAGGACTTACAGCTGGTCGAAATCCTTGCTGTGTAAGAAATTCAGAGAAAGGAATCATCTGTGAGGCTGTGTCCACAGAGTATGTGATAAAAATGTTTCCTGCAGGAAAAGTACAACACAGATATAAAATGATCAGCCACTTGATTCATCTCTATTCCTGTTTGATTACAATCAATTAATGTTTTTACGCAAGGCCTGAAGTAAATATGTCAATAAGATGCAGTAAAGGGTGGTCGTTCAGCTAACAGAGGGATGAAAAATTTTAGTCCAGGAAGGAGTCTACCCATTACAGAGAGACACATCAGCCCATACAGTGTTCCACTGCCAGCCCAGAGTTTCTGGGTTTGAACCCCAAATGTCCGCAACATCAACCTGTGGGCGGCCTTGAGTAAGCCTTCCAGGGACGTTTCAAAGTGAGAGGGGATCTTTCGAGGGATCTTTCTCAAAGTGATCCAGGCCAAATGGTTAAAGGTGACTCACGGCAGCTGTCGGGGAGACTAATCGTCTTCCTCTTCTCTTGGGGGTCGCAGCAGGTACGTTCTCCTGGCTCGACGCCACCCAGACCAGGGTGGTTCCAGTTCACCGTGTTGACCTGCATCACGCAGTCAGTGGGGGGCAGGCAGAACTGCGGCACGTTCACGGAGAACCCGCCCAGAGAGCTGCCGTGGCCGGTGCCCGAACGCAGCCTGCGCAAACACAAACCTGTCCGTTGAAGCTAAGGACATAGAAGTGAACTATCTACTTCTATGTGTTTTGGTCATTTCTCTTTACCAGTTTTGGGGATATTGCATCCAAGGTCTTCCATCCTGACAAGAACAAACAGAGTGTGGTTGGGGGGGCTGGCCGTAGGGGGGGTCCCAAATGCAGAGGGGCCCTCTGAACGCTCCAGGTGGAACAGGGTGCAGATCTGGGGCGTGGCCCTGTTCTGTGGACATATACAAGGTCCGTCCATTACCAACTCATGTCTTTTGAGGTTGTTTTTACTATGGGATTGGCCTGACAGGGCTGCTCTTATCCCGGCCTTAAAATACAGACGCCTTTGGGAACCAGGAATATTTGTTTAGAGAACAGAGTGACTGCAGTTGTTAGACCTGGATAATGTATGTGTTTTAATCAATACAGAGTAATACACCTGTAAATTGGGACAATGCTTAATAACCCCACAACACGATCCTTGTGGAGATGCCATTGGCTCTTACGGTGGAGCAGCAGGCGTGTGTAAGAGGGGGCCGGGGGGCCGTAGTCCTGGCTATCGCCATCGGACCTCAGAGGAAGGGGTTGCTCCAGCTGCTGCTCGAGGTCCTGACATTGATCTCGATATGCCCTCTCTCTGCCGTGCAACACAACAGTACCAACATTAGTCTGGAGCAAGGACCACTATGTCCGACCAACGTGTACGTGGGTCACTCTTTTGTACCTTCTTGTGTCACTGGGGGCTTCTTGCTCGGTGTCTTCGCGTTGACAGTCCCAACATCTGCACCGGTCTCTGGCGCCAAACAGCCTGCTGTCTGAGGCAGCCATGGCAGCAACGGGAACAACGTCCTCAGGGATGCGGTACTCAGAGATCCGGGTTGGGCTTGCCCCTCCGTCTACCTGCGCCGTGGTGCAGGGTTCAAAACGCTGGAATGGAAGCTCCGCCCCAGGACCCCAGAGCGGTGGGTGACGACAGGGCCCGACGCGGGGGGGCGTTTGGACTGTGTGGCGAAGTTGGCAGCATACATCCAAACCCGAGCCTGGTAATGCTGGCGTGCTGGGGCAGGGATCAGCGCGCCTGGTCACCCCGGGGGTCCGATGAGGCAGAGCGTTGGGTGAAGACGACTCCTCCATTTGAGATTGCCTTTCTTTTAACCTGAAAAAATATAGGAGAAAGGCAGAAAACTAAATTTGCCTATACCACAAGCAACTGGATGACCACAAGAAGCGAAATAAAGTGCCCACTGAATAGATCAAGAGCTAACATAAACAATAATTGCAATACCATGTCTTCCGTTTAAAGGATTTTAAATAAAAAAATATATCTTATATACAATACATTCTACATACCACACAGCAGGGCTATTAATAATGTACACACAACAAAGGCAGGCTGCATAGGAACTCGTCATACATTGTAATTATATTGAATAATTCGTTGCTACATATGTGAAGATACATAGGCCTACGTACAGAGAGGATGAGCACAACAGAGCCTACCTGTTCAGCAGTCCCTAAGACTGTGCTAAATGCAAATCTGTCTTGCCTCTTGAAGAACTCATCGCTGTCCAATCAGGAACAAGAACACACCCTCCGCCGTCATTATTTGCCACACAGGTCTGAGCTTCCTTATCCTTATTCACAGAGTTCGTTTTTCCTAACCTTCTGTTTTTCGGGATGGGCGAATCGTTCAGTTACGATTTGCAGACTGTATCCTTTAAAAAGACGTTCAAGCGGAGCGTCGTAAGAATCAGAGCATTAGGGTGAACGTGAATGTTCCTTTGTGCATTACTTCTGAATTCAACTTTGGTCAAAGTAAACACACCACTAATGCATGTCAGATTATTTGCATATAGTGTTAGTTCCGTCATGCTTTTTGTCTGGGGTTCCGCCCCAGGCAACAACCTGACGCTTGCATTGACTCTACCCGGTGAGCAACAAAACTCCACGTGGGGATCTGCCTGAAATAAGAAATAAAGCGATCATGGAAACACATCCAAGCCCAGATTCAGCCCCTTTAACACGACGAAAATGCGTATTTTAACTTATTCACAAATGGGTGAAATATGAATTATACAACCAACAGCTCTGTGCAACCCGATTTAAATTTTCTTTTTCACCGTTAACCAAGGGAGGGCTTTAAACCTCTTTTCAACGGACATGCGCATATTTCAAATGTGTATCATGTTAATGTTAATGTAATTACTCAGCATAGACATACGGATCCTTGTAAACAACAGCCCCATGGGACCGCATCAAAAGCCCGAGCAGCAAGATAGTCGAGCTTAGTAGTAATACATACTTTAACTGACAGCTCTAACTGTAACTAACTCAGCTCTGTGTAACTAGTTCCAACTGTGCATCGCACCTCGTGCCGGATACGCACTGCACGGGCTCAGAACCGTGGCAATATGCACACTCTGTGAAGTTGACGAAGAAACTTACAGCAATGTAAGATTTTCCTGTGGGGAGCAGTGTTTTTGAACAGAGTCCTGCACAAGAAGTCGTGTTAGCAATAGCAAATAGTAGTATGATCGCTGGATTAACTATTTGCATAATTGTTCAAAGTTTGTTTGGAAGGCGTCGAGTCATGATTTGTTTGTGTGTGTGTGTGTGTGTGTGTGTGTGTGTGTGTGTGTGTGTGCGTGCGTGCGTGGGTTCTTGCTAAGTCCTCATGTTACATGATGATGAAATGCATTCCTATAATTTGCAGAATGTAGCCAACTGTCTTAGGTCCTAGTTTAGACAGTAACACAAGTTAAATTAAAATATCTGATATGCATTGTAAATTAGGTCAAAATGCTAATATAACACAGACACTTATTTTGTTCCACTTTTCAAAAACGTATGAACGCTGGTTATTATCTTGTAAATGTAAAAAAGAAGAAAAATCCGCTCACTGGGTGAATGTATGGTCACGTTTGCATCATGCAGTATGCCTGCATGAATTTGTGGGTTATTTTTGGCGTTGTTTGAGCATTACTATGTTTCACACAAAGTCTCGCCATGGCCACGCTATTGTCGCCAAGCAGTATATCCATGTGTGCACACATCAGGTCGATCGATCAACAGAGGTGTGTGGTGGCAAGATTGTTTATTTGAAAACCAGTTGTGTACAATAAACAGACAATAAATAATGACCAAGATGATGTCCTGTAGGCCTATATCTACTGGATGAGGAGGGGAGAAAAACTAAAATAACCAAAATGTAATTTATAATAATTTATACGTTCATCCTCAAAACATAAACCAAAAGATGCTACACACAACGAACAGGTGACCGCTCTTGGAATATAACTCGTCACTCGGACAGGCAGGGTTATATACTACCTGACTATGCTTAACCACGTAGGCCTACATGGAATGCAAGGAAATAATACTCAAACTAAATACTTTTGGTCTGGTAATGAACATGTCTTCTCCCCCACGTCCGTGTTGTGAGGGGACAGTTATGAGCTGCAAGTTGTCCTTCATGTGAGTCATGTAACGGCAGTTGGTTTAGTGTGGCCGTAGAAGCTGAGAGGCGCGTAGGCCCGTGTGTCAGAGAATAATTCTTACACAGCCCGCTGCCACACAACATTGTAACGTAAGCCTACATTTTAAACGGATCGTTATAATAAGCAATTCAGCCGAACAATGTTTGCAAGAAGCCGCAACGATCCAAACGATAATTGAAGCTGGCTCAAACATGATTGGCTCAAGCACAAGTACGATGGATGCCCTCATATCAGCACAGACGCTGTCATATCAGCACAGACGCTGTCCAGGTCCAGTAGAAGGAAGAGTCCATGATGCTATAGGCGTTCAGTTAGTGTATAGAAAGCATGAAGGCATTCCTTATAAGAAGATTACTAAACATAAAAAGGCAAGAACAGGCCTTGAGAAGAGGGTCGCAATTGTATTAACCCGGTAAAAAAAAGAAGAAATGCCCCCAGGAGACCCTCAGAGAGTGGTTTAAGTATTGTGGTCCACAATGTCTAACGAATACACTTCCTACACTTATGCCTTTGTCACCATTTGTTAACAACCGTGAGATTCAAGCTATTTTTTTTCTTCCTACAAGCCATCATCCCAAAATAACCTCCACTTTGGATCAAGAAGAATCCACACCTTTCCAAAACAAAAACAAAAAAATCAAAGTAAAACAAATCAAATAACTGGGGTCAGTAAACAAGCATTCATATTTACAGTACATACAGGTTACACATCACAATATGTCTCATCCACACACCAGTCCGTTAGAGTTCTTCAGCCATCACAGCCCGCATAGTTACACAGCTGGCGTAGTGCGTGGTATCGCATTAACTTCCCAAGAGCCGGACGGGGGGATATCACGTCAGTCTTTCTCTCCCCCACCCCCGTCCTGGTGTATGTGAAGAATGTCAAGTCTATCAAATTTCTCAATCGTGCCCAAGAGAGGGCCGGGGTTGTGGTGATTGTTTTTGTCTCCACCCAGTGGTCAGGATGAGGAAACACACTCGCACACACGCACACACACAAACACATACACAGGATTACGAGGGACAGCCGCTCAGAGGTTGTCTCCTGGCTGGTACTGAGGTTCGGTGGCAGTGAAGTAGTCCTCCAAAAAGGCCTGAAGGTACTCAAACGTGGGCCTCTCCTCTGGGTCCTTCTTCCAGCACTGGACCATCAGCTCGTGGAGGGAGATGGGGCAGTCCTGGGGGCAGGGCATCCTGTAGCCGCGCTCCACCTGCTCCAACACCTCCCGGTTGTTCATGCCTGGATATAGCAAAGAGAGAAGCGCACAGAGTGAGGTCCCCTCTGCAGCATTTGGTTGAATCAAAGTCCTTCTAGGCCTCTAAGTCCTCTCACTCGCGGCCATATTGGAAACGCCTTTCGGGCAACTATTTGGCCTCAACAAGACCAGGTTTGAAATCAAAACACATGCTTGAAATCACGATGAAAAACAGAATAAAATCACTGAAAAGGTTTAGTGGTTTTGATAATCTTGGACAGCGCATGTGCAGTGCAACACAGTTTTCATTTACGGCATAACAACACCAGCACTGACAGCAAGACGTTATCGCTCACGGTCAGCTATCCCAGATCATGCCGCAATTTTGGATAAAGCAAGAGATCAACAACGAAACTTTAACCTTGCCTCTATCTGATTTGGTATGGACTGCTTAAAGGCCAGGGTTAAAATAACTTCAAAGTGTCGCGAAAAGCGTGACCGCGGAGGACCTGCAAAATGATTGGAGCAACGGCACCGGAAGAGGTGGGACATGTGCTGCCATCTTGGCGTTACGAAGTTTCTCCATGCATTTCAATGGGTGATTTTTTTCAGTGATGTGTCTCCTCCTTCTATAGTGTCTCTGGTTTAACCCAGTCTTTTGTGGTACATTACTGTACAGATCAACCAAACCCCTGGTTGATCTGAGGATTAGGCTCTTTAGACGGAGAGGACCAGTGGACTGAGGTTACCTGGGTAGGGTACTCGGCCCTTGGTGACCAGCTCGGTGAGCAGGATGCCAAAGGACCACACGTCGGACTTGATGGTGAACTTCCCGTACAGTGCAGCCTCAGGCGCCGTCCACTTGATGGGAAACTTGGCCCCTAAGAGACATGATGACAGTTTGAGCTTTTTCTTCTTTTGCTACATTATTTATAGTTTTCAAGAAAGGGATCACATATTTTAATGTCTTCTTCGTCTGTGGACATTCTGATGGATGGTTGTCTTAAAATAATGTTTTTCTGACACTGTCGTGGGAAAAATACAGCTAAGAAATGGAAGCTAACATTATGGGACTCAGAATGTAGGTCTCTGTCAAATGGAGAAGTTGCATCTCTCTGCCCCCCAAAAATCTGATTCTATCCTATAGCGAGGGAATTACATCACCACTGAGGAGAAATATATCACTTTACTCTTTCTTCCACCTTTTACCTTCCACTGGGAACAGGGAGAACTAGGGAACGCTACAGAACACCAAGACCCAGACGGAGGAACACGCTGAGAGAACACTGTGGAACGTGCCCCCCACCACCGCTTTACTGAGCTTAGAACATCGCTTCAAGCTGAACTTCTTCCCTGTAATTTGCCAAGCGATTTATGCTTGTGGGCTATGTCGCTGAATTAAGCTTCCATTTTTGAAGAAAATATGTAAACTATGAAATAATATAATGAATATGGTGTAAACAATGTTAAACACTTGGTTTAAGGAGGAAAGATATGTAGTAGATATGTTTTGGTTGTACCGAAACATATCTCCTATCTTAATGCGATGAATATACCCTTCTAACACCTGCTTCCACTGACTGAATTCATCAATTAAAAGGGATGTAATATTCAATAAGTTGATATAATAATATATTCAGTATAATACGGCACACACACCAAAATATAAACAATAAACCATCTCTGGAAACCGCTGAAACCATATGTATATATTCAAAACAAAAAAATCCCCCAGGTTGCCATGGCGCCCGTTACCCTGTCTGGCCGTGTACTCGTTGTCCTCGATGAGACGCGCCAGGCCGAAGTCTGCGATCTTGCACACCAGGCTGTCCCCCACCAGGATGTTGGCCGAGCGCAGGTCCCGGTGGATGTAGTTCATCCGCTCGATGTACGCCATGCCCGCCGCCACCTGCGCACACACGGCGGGAGAGGCAGGCCGTCATTGAATGCTCTGAATCAGGGACCCAGTAGGGGATGCTCAGGCTCACTGAGCTGATTAGCATGATGAGAGTTGGGGAACGGATGGGATTCGACCCGGTACCGCGCTATAAAGAGGCCCTCAATTACTCTGGGAAGTATTACCAAATAGCCCACAAGTGACCTCCCATATATGGGGTTGCTAGCAATTTGTTGGTGGGTACAGCTGTTCGCTCTCTGCTGGCAAAATGTCACTCTTTGTACTTGTAAAACAAACAGACGGGCCTGCGCCATCAGTGCTCAATAGTTAGCCTGATGTTGAACCACCGTTATCAGCCTCACCTGCGCCGCCATGTCCACCAGGTTGGGCAGCTTCAGGCTCCGCCCCTCGCCATCCTTCAGGAAGTCAAGCAAACTCCCTGAGAGGAAGAGGGAAGAAGGAGAGAGGGGGCCAGTGAGCCCTGGGATGTAGGTCAAACTGAAGGCTCTATGATGCCAGGACCCAATACTAATTATTTCAGAGCCCTCTCAACACTCTTGGTGAGATGATGAAATAGAGGCTGAAAGGTACTGCATCTCAGACTCTTGGTTTGTGGGAGGAGATTACAAGGAGCTGAAGCCACAGAAAACAACATCATATTCTTAGAATCATATTCTAACCCTAACCCATATTCATAACAATCATATTCTCAAGAGACGCTGAGTCTCTGAGAGGCTCCATGAGTGTGCATGTCTAGCCACACACATATCTTTCTCTTGTTTTGTTTGCAAAAATGTTAACTGGGGCTTAACATCGTACAGTAAAACACTGACGGCCATGCCGAGCTACGCGGTCCACCTCACCTTTGCCCATGTATTCGGTGACGATGTAGATGGGCTCCTCAGACACCACGGCGTACAGCTGCACCAGCTTGTCGTGGCGGAGCTTCTTCATGATCTGGGCCTCCTCCAGGAAGGACTCTGGGGACATGGTGCCCGGCTTCAGGGTCTTCACCGCCACCTTGGTGGTTCCGTTCCACGTGCCTGCATGGTGGGGGAGGAAGACTCTCATGACCCAGAGGCATCACCCCTTTATCTGCCCCCTAATGACCTCTCCGTCGATCCACCTGAAGCTACACTGGTGACGATTCCCTTAAAGGTTGTATCAGCGATTCTGGGCTGAAACATAAACGATCACATTCATCTGATCTTTCCTCACGATCCGCTAGCTGCCCGACCCATGCTCCGAGATCGTGCACAAAAACAAATGGTACTACCAGCCACTCCAAACCACTCGGAGCATAGGCTGCCTACAGCAACGCGTTTTTTTGCTGCAGAATCGCAGATACAACCTTAAAGTCAAAGCTTAAAGGTTGTATCAGCGATTCTCGGCCGAAACTGCGGCTCTGTAGGCAGCCTATGCTCCGAGATCGTAAACCAAAACAGATGGTATTAGTAAACAAATGGCATAATCGCTGATACAACCTTTAACGCTGTGATAGAACGGGAAGAACGCATCGCCGCAGATACATACCCATCCAGACCTCGCCGAACTGCCCGTTCCCGAGGCGCTTGATGAGTTGCAGCGACTCGCGTGGGATCTCCCACACGTCTTTGGTTTTGACCGACAGGTCAGCCAGCCGCGGCATGCCTTTGTGGCACGGCACGATGAGCCGGCAGCACAGCCCCGCTGCCCGGGCTGGGGGTGAGAGTGAGAAGGGGTAGAGTAAGACGCCTTTCAGTCACTTTTTAAAATGACGGCCATGAACCATTACTGAAAGAAATTCAATAAATACAATGATATAGAAACACTTATTTTACTTTTTTTCTACGTTTGGAAACTAGGTGGTTTTGTTTTGCAAAATGTATTTATTCCTCCTCATTGTTCCGTCCATCGGGAAATATCCTTTGGGCAAGATGCCTCCAAACCCCTACCTGTGCCTCGCAAACAAAGAGTCTCCAGCTCAAGGTGCTGGATATGAACTAGGTCATCGTCTTACCAGAGTAATGCTGCACTAGCTGCTGCAAGGTCTCAAACTGGGCGCGGGTGGTGATGTAGTAGCCTCCACTGTCCAGCTTGCGGATCTTGTAATGCTTCACATGGTCTCCCTTGATGTCGTCCCAGTCCTGGATGGACAGGGAGAAGGCCCCTAGGGAAGACAGCATGCCATCCAATCATTGTTACGGCGGACTCATTATGAGCTGCCTCATCATACTGTTACAATGATGTCAAGTTGTTCATTATAGAACTGTAGGCAGGCAGAATTCTTTGTAGATACTCAAATTTTTATTGCAAACTTTAATCGTTCCCAGCCTTAGTCGTGAGTCACCTGCAGATCAAAGCAAAGTATTCCAGTCCAGTCTGCTTTGATCAATAGTTTATAGCGGAGGTCAAAGATCATCTCATTGACTCAGAAAGGAAAGGGGGATATGGAATTTTACTGTCAGAGTCTACAAAAGATTTACCTTCATTCATTTGAATGAGAGTACCGGTAAATCGCAAAAGATTTAGAAAAGCAGATCCAAAGATGTTTCAGTGGAATGTAAACACTTCCAATCCGTGACGCAAATGCATTCATTTCATGGGGAAGAGACTTCTCCTTCGTTTATCTACATTCACTTTGAGAAAAGCTACAGTACATAGATGCATCTGTGTGTTACTGGTCAACATCAATGTAAACATGTTGGATGAGGATTTGATGTCTGTGGAAGTACCTTTGGTGGTTTCACTCTCTCGGATGAGGAAGGTGCCCCTGGGGTTTCCGTTGGACAGGAGCTGCCTCTCTGCGTCCTTCCGTCCCAGTTTACCAAAATACCAGCTAGCATGAGAGACAGGAAGTGTTAACTTCACATTGGTTAAGAATGTTATACTTTGCCCCTTTATCTTGTTTTACGTGCCATCTTTTGAAGCTGTATAATGAATTTGTTTTAATGCTCATGTGTGTTTACTGCAGGATGCTGTGTGTGTGTGTGTGTGTGTGTGTGTGTGTGTGTGTGTGTGTGTGTGTGTGTGTGTGTGTGTGTGTGTG
>JAOTIX010000111.1:8886998-8901633 GCA_027123715.1 Gaidropsarus macrophthalmus
AAATGTGTGTGTGTGTGTGTGTGTGTGTGATGTGAGTACTGTTCAGTTGGTGTGTGTGTGTGTGTGTGTGTGTTTTCTACCTCTGCAGGGCACTCAATCACGTTCCTAGAATCTGTGAAATTGTTGTACGTCTGCTTGTTGCCCACAGGCTGCAACTATAAAACACAACCACAATTTGAGTCCCATGCCTCAAATGTACTCGTCATTCTTTGAAGGCTATACAGAAGAAAAGGCAACAGTCCGTCCAGTAAAGAAAGCAGTCAGCGGCGAGCTGTGTACCATGTTCGTCCACAGTGTGCTGGCCATGCCCGCCTGTCCCCGCTCACTGAAGTGGAAACAGTCCACCGACATGTAGCTGGTGTCCGGCCTCCCCTCCTGGAAACCACACATCATCATCACCATCCATCGCATGAATGCAGTTTGTGTGTGTGTGTGTGTGTGTGTGTGTGTGTGTGTGTGAGGGATGCAGTGCTGCATGTGCCGGAGGTCGTACAGAGGTCAAGGGGAGGATGGAGTTTCTGAAGAAGGGCTGCAGCACGATGGCGAAGTCGTCCCTGCCGTCATAGTGCCCGCCATACACCAGGTTCTCCGTCTCGGTCTGGAGGAGCCCACACAAACCATAACTACAGGAACATGATATGATGCCTCATAGATACACTTAAATACATATCACTCTGCAAAACATACCGTTGAATAAAATATGATATTGTAAAAAAAATTACAAATTGTAAAATTTTACAGCATTTACATTTTGTTCTATTTTATATTATGAACACAAAATATATAATCTCTTTGTTTATGTTAAAGGTATTGTTTGGGGGCTTTTATGGACAGCTTTACCTGATAATCCCGGTTGATACGTTTCATCTCAGCCAGCTCGGGGGAGTCGTCGCTTGGTTCCAGAAAGCATCGACAAACCTGCCTGCGCTCAGGCAAGAAAGAGAGAACAAAGAATTCAACTGAGATCAAGTGGTGCAAACAAATTTGAATGTAGGTGTATGTTTGGAGACACCAATGATGCAAGATCTTGAATTTAATAAATAGGAAACGCATACTTTTGAATGAAATTGCATAAAGCGCTCTTTTTAATTCTGCGAAGGCTCTTCAGTTCTAGGATTTCCACAACATTGACCATCAGTCTGGGGACCTAACATCATAATTACAAGAAAAGTGTGTGTTAGCTCAACATTATACTGTTTAACATAATCTTTGTGCCAATATAAACATTTATGTATACTCCAAAAATCTACCTCTTTGTAAAGAATGTCCAAGCTTGTCTTTAAATGATGAATGTAGTTCTTGGTTGAATATGCAGCCTATGTTTGTCAAACAGGAAACACATGTTACACATGTTACTACAAAGCAACATCCCCCAAAAAGCGGTGACTTAGCAAAAATGTACTTCATCCAAAAATGTGCTATTCTGTGATTTCAGAGGAGGGTGATATCAAACTACTGGAAGATGGCTGTAGAAGGAACCATAAGCAGAAGGGCAAATACAGCACTGAAAATCGGGAAGCAACAGAAAATTGCTCACTCTGTCATTGCAGTACTGACAAAGGTCATTCCCTCCGATGAACAGGGTCACCAGCTTCCAGTCCTTCTCAAAGTCCACCGCCTGTTTCAAGACAACGGGAGGGAGGAAGGGCATTTAAATAGAGAGACTGTGTATCTCTGAGAGAGAGCAAGAGAGAGAGAGGGAGGGAGGGGGATCCACTCTTACTGTATTGTTTCTCATGGTTTCGATAAGCAGTCTGGCTTGCTCTGCTAATTCTCTGCAAACATGAAGCATGTATTGAACGTTAAAAAAAATTATGATACATAATAAACGGTTATGATATAAAAAACTGTTTCTATCCCCGGGCCATAACTGCACTGAACACAGCTGGAATTTTATTTAAAATGCTTTTAGTTGTTCTTAAAAAGTAATAGTGTATATTTGTTTATGTTGTTTATAGCATGTTTTTGAAGCTATTTTTTATATTGTTTATATTGTGTCGTTCCTTGTTTTTTAAACGCAAAAGCACCTTGGGAAGCAACCCAATCTCGTTGTACCTGTACCCGTACTTGTACAATGACAATAACGATTCAAATTCTAATTCTAATTCTAATTCTAATTCTAATTCTAATTCTAATATGAGGCGATGATGTTCAATGATGGATATAACATGGTTCATACATGACATTATATAATGATGGTACTGTGTGATATGACATGATTAATATGACATGGTGTGATGTAGTGATGACATCATGGGACATCATTCACTCACGAGGTCACAGCTCCTGTCTGAGCGACGTTAAAGCCTGTCTGCCTTTTCCCCCGGCCCTTCGACATCCCCTTAATGTCGGCATTGAACTTCCTGAGGATGTCTGAAGACAGAAAGCAGGGAGACATGAGTGATATGTGCATGTTGTATTCATCACATGGAGTCAAGCAAGAAAGTGTGTCATCTAGTGGTGAGTGTTAGGGCTGAACAGACTTACTGGGTAATGTTGTGACAGTCTCAAGGGTTTTATCGCCTCCAATGCTAATTCAGAAACAGACAAACATTTAGAATATGTCTCAAAATATTGTTAGAATTTGTTGGGATTGCATTTGTATGTTGTTCTGTCTCACCTCCATGAAACACCTCTATATTCAGTTAACAGCCCAAGGAGGCTATTAGCCTTAGCTCCAAAAGCAGTCTGTATCCAAACACACACACACACACACACACACACACACACACACACACACACACACACACACACACACACACACACGCAGAACGATAAAAGTGACTACAAAAACTATTCAGTTAACATTTTTGTAAAAATAACAATAACGTAACATATTTACCGTGAGCGAGTCTCCCATGGCACCCACCACTTTGATGTCTGCTGGTCGCAGCTCATGAACTGCAAAACATAAACACCATCAAGACCCCCGTAGCTGCCCCTTCCTCCGGAGGTCACCACAGCCAGTGTCTGAGGTGAGGCAGTCCGTTCTCACCTGAGACCGGCACTGAGGCCGACGGGGCCGTGTTAGTGCAGGAGAAATCACTGCCCCAGTTCTAGAGGACGGAGAAGGGGAACATGAGCAGCAGGAGGGTCTGTGTAGGCGGAGGGAGGAGGGGAGGAGGGCTTGTTGTGGGGGCGACCACACACATTATGTACTGAACGTCACTAGCCTGTGTGAGAGGCGTTGAGGAGAAATGTGCGGTGGCTTCGCTGTAATGCCGGAGAGCACCGTGATGGATTCCTGCACAGGCTGCCCATGCTCAAGGCACAGGGTGGGACGCATTATGCATAACATTACATCACCGTGGAAACGCGGGCCTACCGTAGCAGGAGGGGGACTGGGCTGAGGCCTGGGGTACACATAGCCGCTGTTCTGAGCCGTCCTGAGAAACGGCATTTCCTGACGAAGGGAATCATAAAACACAGACAAGACATCCATATGAGGACATGCCAAGACACTTCACAGGTCGTCCTATCATAGAGGACAACCCAGGGCAGAATACACTCTGCGTGGTTTCAAGAATCGCGTGGGAGGAGTGTGTATGAATGTGGTTGATGTGGAGTCATCACCTTGGAGGGACACTTCATATCAATGCCAGCGCTGAAGTCTTGGCTAAAAGTCTTGTTGCCCACTGCCTCAATCTAAGACATTGGGAGAATGTGCATTATTGACTATACTTTACTTTTTCCGACTTTCTGTCATCTCTTATTATTATTGTGACAGAATACAATACCATGTTGTTCCAAAGTGCCAGACCCATCAGAGTATGAGCCTTCTGGCTCAGGTGGAAACAGTCTGGGGAGAAGTAGGAGCGATCCGGGCGTCCGTCCTTTGAAATGAATGCAGGGGGAGAAGGTGAGCGAGAATGATGCTGACACATTCCATGCCCATACTTTTATAATCATCCGTTAAAGGGGTAGTTTGGAAGTTTGGACAGAGGACCTCATTGTCCTCAAGTGAGCCAGTGTGTTATTTATCACTGGAGACGTTTTCAACAAATTTCATTCAGTCCTTCTTGTAGCACAGTTCGCTGATGCTAGCGCAAGTCTGTGCAACTAGAAGGACTGAGTGAAATTTGTTGAAAACTTCTCGAATGATAAATAACACCCTGGCTCACTTGGAAATGAGGTCCTTTGTCCAAAATTCCCAACTATCCCTTTAATAGCCATCTTTACCTCTTGCCTGGGGAGGACGACCTCCCTGAAGAAAGGCTGCAGGACCACAGTGAAGTTCTCATGGGTGTCATAGCGACCAGAGTCCACTAGCTCCCTCATTCCTGCCTGGAGGGACCCACGGAAAACATTAAGGAACGTACTTGGTTTACCTTTAAGATGCAGGTCACTAATCAATACATATCATTTATGAGCAGCAAGGCTTCAGGCATATTGAAGACACTGAGGTTTAAACCTAGAATCTTTTGACTGTGAGCCACTGATATACGTTATGTTCAATGTTAAGATTCAAGATTACAAGTATACAGTGAAATGTAAAGAACTTCTGATGATCTGCGTTAGTTTAATGACTTATGTCTGTATCTGTTTAAAGCACTTCAAAGCGTTTGTTGATGTAGGTTCGCTCGTGAACGTATGGTATAAGCACACAGCTTGAGATGTCATGGATGATCATCAGAAGTGTAGGTGACAACAACAGTAACAATGGAGAACTAGTGTTTGTACGATGCGGGCGGTGTACCTGGTATGCCCGGTTTGTATCTTCTAACTTCAGGAGTTCCCCTGTGCCGTGGTTAGGGGTCAGAATGCAGGGGCAAATTATTCTGGATAGGACATGAAGGGTTCCAAATAAAAATCCTGTCATGGATGCTCAGACCCTGGTTCTGCAGGACGGTGATAAGGAGCAGCACTCTGGTAGCGGTACTCACGTACTTCACAAAGAAGGTGGGACAGCCCAGGCTCTTCTCCAGGTGCAGGTCTCGGAGAGGAACGATGTGCAGCATCTCCACCAGATTCACCATGGCCCGGGGAACCTGATGGGAGGAACATAGGACAGAAGACGAAGACGATGATATCGTTTAGCACAAGTGCTTGGATGATGGATAAGTGGGAATAATTACATTTCTGTACAACATACAGAGAATTTTATGACAATAAGCCAAAACACGATTTGCAACAGAAGTAAACCATTGTGGTTGAGCACGTTTCACAATCCTGAACTTGTATTTAAACTAGATCATATAGCTACATATTTTAGCTGTCCTGGCTAGGACACTTGTAAAATAGATTTTGAATGAGTCTTATCCTGGTTAAATAAAGATTAAATAAATAAATAAAATAAGTGAAAAGGGTATGCATCCAAACTGGAGGGGTCTCCATCTAGCGTACTTCTTGATGGAGGATATCCAGGGCATCGCGAATGCGGCCGACCACGTTCTCCGGTGAGAAGAACACCTGGAGGATTGCAGTGAAATATGGAGAGGAGTCAATTGGGTCAAGGGATACAGGATGGGGTTTCAGTGTAGAAGTCGCATGGCACACTGACCCATTTGCTTTCGTCAAAATTATTAATTAAAGTTATGAAATGAGAGACTCACCGTGTCTGTGCAGAAGTCACAAATGTCATTTCCCCCAATAAACATGGTGATCACTTTCCAGTCATTTTGGAAATCGATGCGCTGTATACAGATGGCAAGGTAGTTAGATCTATTTTTTTTTTTCTGGATTCTGGATTATCCAAAGACTTCTGTAAATGCATGAGTTTGCGTATGTGTGTGTGCCTGTGCCTTCATATTCATGTTAAATTATTATATGCTCACCATGTCTTTTTTCATTTTGTCCACTAGAGTGCGCACTTGTTGCACCATGTTACTGCAAGCACAAGATATCCTCTCAAACAGGCTGTACAGAACAAGATATACTCAAGTAAGGATTCTCACATGGACGGGACGTACCCACTCTTGGCCCCTGGCACAGCTTGGTTGAAGAACGCTTGAGGATTGTCCTCATCACCGATCCCCAAGGAGAAGCCGGTCAGGTTGGAGTTAAACTCCTTTAAGATGTCTGGACGAAATTAGGCCAAGTTCAGAAGGGAAAGGGGAGATGAGCAGCCGCTACTAATGAACGTGTTTTTTGGGCACGGTGACATTGGAGGTCAGCACAACACATGATGATTATATTGGAATGGTAGATAATGCAGTGAGGCGTCACATTGGGGGTGACTATCTACGAAGTGCAACTCACAGATAGCGGGGGCATTTATTTATGAGATAAGTCAACTGTTAGTATTTTATTGTAGTAGATAAACCATATTATATCTCTCAAATACGGTGCACCACTGGGATTCTAACACTGTTAATCATATCATATCATATGATATGATAAAAGCCTACTTTAATTTGAATTAATTATATCTGAGCTTCTGTTCGGTCTGGGATATATGGGAGATAATATTTACACAAGACGTCACAATTGCCATAGTTTTTGCACTGTGGATGCATAGTGTAATAAATGAGGAATACATCTGTAGATTTAATTTCATGATAAGTAATAAGTACTACTAAATAAATGAAGGCCTACTTGGCAGAGTGGTCACGTTGGCAAGATTGTCATCCCCTCCGATACTGAAGAACAGAAAAGACACAAACAATGTCATTATTGGCTTTGAACCAATGAAGATCCCACGAGGTCCGAAGGAGCGTGTGCTTACAGCACACTGTATGCTCGCTCACCTCCACGACAGACCTCTGTATTCATTCTGTACCAACAGAAGGTTGTCTGTCTTTGCACCAACGCCATTGCCTGCCTGCACATAAGACAAATGAATGCCAGATTAATACTAATAACCGAAAGGGACTAACAATACAATAGATATTTCTAGCTCACTATTCGGTGGGTAATACTATAACTCCACCCTGACACACACACACGCACACACACACAAACGCACACACGTGAATTTCCACTGACCGTGAGCGAGTCTCCTACTGCGGCCACTACTTGGATGTCTCCTGGCCTAAGTGCATGAACTGAGAACCAGAGAGACACAATGGAGTTGTGTTTAGTATCTGAATGATGCTGTTATCATCATTAGTAATATGAGTGTAAGGAGATCCGACCATACCCGAGGTAGGCGTGGTAGAGGAAGGTTCCCGGTCCACGCAGATCATTTCCGTCCCCATGACCTGCATCCACAGGAATGGGTGTTAATCTTTACCTGCTCCGACCTTGCAGTTGTTGGACCACTATGGCGTTATGGGTACTTACAGGGTCAGTGACGGAGCTGTTGCTGTACACAGGGCCTGCTTCTGTCTTTTCTCTCTGAGAATTATGGCGTGTGCGCAAATATTGTGCCTGATATCAAGAAACAGAGAGTGAAAACAAGTGTCAATTGGACTATCTTCACTTTAAAGGTGCTAGACATTTTTACCTATTTTGACCTGTAATCGAAATGAACACTAAATTAAGAGCAACACATTCACTGATAAATAATGAAGATGAATGCACAGATACACAAAAGGAGAATATATATATAACCTCCATAAACGGTGCCCCCCCTCACCTCTGTATGGCAAGAGGCCACACCGACAGCAGTATCCTTGACCGTACCCTCACCTTTCTGATGGACCTGGGGAAGGAAGAAGAACGTAGTTGTAATTTAGGAACCTTATTGGGCAGATAAAACGCCTGCATTATCTGATGCAGCCAAGCTGGGCTAGATCATTACGATTAGATATGACATTTTTTTAAGGTAGATAGATATTTGTGGTGGTAAATGAAACAGTATTTCGTTTCAAAATCCTTCCGAGCTAATCTGTTGATCGTTAAACTCTTATCTAATCTCATTGTGCTTCGTCATCGTCTGTGGAGAGATGTGTACCAAACGTTTCAATAATGGATTTGACGCACCATGTTTTCCAGTAGCTGGTGAGCGAGTTGGTTCACATCTTTAAGGTTGGACCCCTCCTATGGAGAAACAAAGCAAGGCACTGCTGACATATAAATGTGTCTCTCATGGGGACATGCAGCTGCAAACAGGGAGAGCGGACATTTAGCAGAATCGGCCCGTGTGCTGTTCGTTCCCCTCTTACTGAATCCATGGTGGGATCCCAGATAATTGGATTTGACTGCAAAACCGCAGCAAAGTCTTCACGCCCGCTAAAGCGTTCCATGGCCTGCTGGAGAGAGTCCTAGAAAACGAAAGGACGCTTGGATCATGAAGTGAAACACACATTTGGTGGGCTTGGGAATCAGTGTTTGAAACGGGATGTAATTGTACCTGCAGTATGTGTATATCTAGAGCTCTTCTCATCCTTGGCTTCATGTCCTTTGAGACGGTTGAGCACTGGTGGCTGTACAATGGATGAAAAGAGGGACACCACACGTGTGTGTGAGTGTGGCTGAATGCAGTTATGTGACATGATTCAGAAATACATGTTAAAGGATCAACACTTACTTTTCGTATGTAGTGGGCCCACTCAAGACGACTGTATGAACTAGTGTACGACGCAGCTGCAGGATTCAAACATACATTCTTTTTACTTGAACATGTACGTAGCATTTAATGATTGGCATGTTAAGGGACATGTTATCACCGTTTCCAGTTCTTCAACTGTGTAATACCTTTCTCTTCAATATCTCTAGCGCCGCCTCCACCTCTCTCACCATGGTCTCAGGTTCCATGGCTGCCTTTGGTTCAAAAGAGAATCACATATTTATTAATAGTTTTAGTCTATTAAATGTTGTATCAGCGATTCAGCTGTGTGTTTACTAATACCATTTGTTTTTTATTTTCCAATTTTGGAGCACAGGCTGCCTACAGAAACTCGGTTTCGGCCTAGAATCTCTAATACCAGCGATTCTGCAGCAAAAAAATGCGCCTCTGTAGGTAGCCTATGCTCCGAGATCGTAAACAAAAACAAACGGTATTGGTAAACATCCCGGAGCAAAGGCTGCCTACAGAGACCCGTTTTTTTGACGGCCTGCTTATGAGGCGGGCAGCTAGCGGATCATGAGGAAAGATCAGAGGAATGTGGTCATTTATGTTTCGGCCTAGAATCGCTGATACAACCTTTAAGCATTGGCACTGTATATGTTTTGAAACAACACATTTCTTTCTTATTCCCTATATGGTTTGTTTGAATCTTGGTTTGAAACTAGGAGAAGCAGGCAGCAGGATGGGGATTCTCACCTGCGGTGTGCAGGAAACCTGAGATTCTGCTGGGACAAAAATCAACACAAACTTCCAGTCTGTGGCCTGCAAGGAGATAGACGTTAAAATACAGTCACAACTTATTACAATCCCAAAACCTGAAACAGTTACAGGGTTTCAGGTCAGCAGCTTGTATTTACCATGAGTTCTAGCGCATTAAATTATGTTTTAATGGATGAGTGTATTGAACGAGAGGGTGAATATGATTTTAGGTAGGATGGTCAGAATTTAGATTTGTGATGGTTACAAAGGACTCAGTTGTACCTGAAGCTGGGAAAGGGATTGTGAAACATTGTCAGCCTCCTCTAACAGATTCCTGCAGCAGAGTGAAAGGAAAACAGTGTTCAAATGTGTGTGTGTGAGAGTGTGTGCACGTGCATCTTAGTGTGAGTGTGTGTGTGTGTGTGTGTGTGTGTGTGTGTGAGTGTGTGTGTGTGTGTTACCTGTCCTCCCATTCCAGATCCAAGGGTAAGGAGAAGGCATCAGTGTTAAAGACCGACAGCTCTAAAGATGGCATGAAGAGATAATTAACTATCCACTCATACAGAACATACTGAACAACCATTGAAATAAAGTTCATTGAAATTACATGCTGATAATGCAATACGTGTTATGCTGTGTATTATATTTCTTCTTCCTTGAATTGTTGGGTATGTCCAGGTGATATACAAGAGGGGATATTGACCTGCGTTTATGGTCTCACCTCTGATTCACCAAGATAACAAAACACTTCTTAAATGATCTTTATCGGTTCATAATGTTCACGCATGTTGCAACAGATTTTTTTCTTTCAAAAGGCAAAGTCAACTATCAAATTAAGGATACGCCTGAGCTGATCCTAATGTATGTATACGTACTATATATACTGCCGTATAAAGTTGTACTTGTTTTGTGATAAATAGGTATGTAAAAAAATACAAAATTGCTAATAAAATCATATTATTCACTCTTCATAAAGAATTAATCCAATGTGAGAGCCATTAAAAATATTCTTAAACTCAGACAGACCACATATCCAGTAGGCTATATATATATATAAACACTCCTGCCCCAAATGTTATATATTTTGCAATGGCATTAGCGGGCATGAAGATGAACGTGCAGACCTACCGTCCACCCTGCGTAGTATACTGTGCACCACAGGTCTAGAAGGGGACAGGCTCACTTCAGTTCTCAGCACATCCATATTCACTTTACAACAACAAGCTTATGAAATGATATACAGATATATATAGATATGGAGGCGTACCTTTGTGATATCGGTATTCCCATGGCAGAAAACCTGAATACGTCAGATGGTCTGAGAGCATCAACTGGTGATATAGAAAATGATAAAGAGGCGTTACCATGAAGATTGAGACATTAAAAAAAAAAATGCAACAGAGCAGTTTGGACAAACACAATTCTCTGACGAAACAAAGGCAGATGAATTGTTTGCACTAACTATTGTCTTTATAGTAAGTTTATTGTGGCTAATAAACTTACTGGCCCAATCGTGGTAGCAGATATAGCAGTTGTCCCTGTGTCTTGACTTGACTCATGTTTGGTGAGCTATTGAATTTACTCCAGTTCATAAGAATGGTGTAAATAACATTAACCTATAACCGACACTTACCTGAATCAGGGGGGCTGAAAGGGGCCGGTTCAGGGCACGGTGGGGTTTCATGGTCAACCTGGAACTTAAAAAGAACTAAGAATTAGTTATTATAGTATCAGCATATCGCAAGATTCAAGATTTAAGATTCAAGATTCTTTTATTGTCATATGCACAGCATATGTACATATGCACAGCAATTACAGAGCATTACAGAGAATAATGCTTTGTCCCATATTGTTTGTGACAAAGCAATATTCTGAGTAGCAAAAAAAGAATAGCATCATCAAAATAAACCCAAACCTCTTGGTATATTCCTGATGCATTCCGCAGGATTTCCGTCTCGATGATACCACCAGCATCTAAGAGTGGCATTTCTAATATTCATTTAATTGAACAACAATGGGACTGACACATGTCCACAATACACACATTACAATCATGTGAATTTTTACCTGATGAGGTAAAGTCACAATTGTAGCAATTACACTGAATTATGAAAGAAATGGATAGGTAGAAACATACCAATGGGTTATATACATTTAAATATTCAGCCTATCAAATTGTACATAGGACAACAAACTTAAGTATGCAAACACAGTATCAGTATGATTATTCCTCTAAACTAGCATTATCTAAAGGACTTCATGAACATTTCACTTTGAACAATTTAAAAACAAACAGTTCTCATGCAGCTCAGATAAAATGTGACAGCACTGATAGCAAACTAGTATAATATTTTGTAACCAGCAGGAAGTTAACAATACACAGTCAAGGTCAACACTGTGGCGACCCATAATGTGTTGTCAAGATATTCTTCAAAGCATAGTGTGTGTGAAACCTTAACCCATATTACCTCCAAGATAAGCAGCCACCACCAGCATAGAAATCTCCAGAAGTGTCGCTAACAGCATCATCTGGTCCGGATTTAAGAGACTGCTCAACAATGTGGAACCAAGAAAAAGGAAAAAAAAAACCTCCTTATAAACTAAAGTTTGTAAGCAAAAAACAGTAAGGCTGAACTAATGTACCGGCAATTCATTGTGTGGTGTATATATGGAGGAGAAAAAAAGGAGGAGCAGAACACTTGAGAGAGGTGTCATAAGCAGGTGTGGCCAATTCTAAACTTTATAGAGAAAACAGGTGACTGAATCCTGAATGTGATATTATTGGAGGCTACTGCTTTTTCTCTCTCAGACATATGTCATCCATGGTAGATGTAGAGGTTTGACAGTAGTAGCTTCCACTTGGATTAATAAGTAGGCATTGGAATTTATGAATCCAAAATTATAGTAGTATGTGATATAACAGTTTGATATATGCTTTCTATTACGAATATTATACCCACATGTATATACATGTTACTCCTCAATACCACTTTTAAATGTTCTTTATTATTTTATTAATAATTATTTTATATATATTATTTTATATAAATGAACCATTTATGATTTTGCAAAATGCTTGTCTAGAGCTACTATGCGCATAAATCAAGACTTAAAAGTGTACTTAAATGCTAATAAAGTATTGAACCTTATTTTGCCTTTCGGGATAATATAGTTAATATAGTTTGTATGGCATTGATTATATTGTAGTACAAGGGATCACCATAAACACGCTCTGAATCAGATTTTAACACGTATGGTGCCTAGCCTAGAAACGTTTACGTTTATAAAACAATATAAACTCATTTAATATATAAACAATATAATGGTACAGCAATTATGTCATTGCTGCACCATATCATTGTTTTATACAATTCAGCTTAGTGGTTTGTCCATGCCACAATACATTCGGATCCTCCTTGACATCACGTAAAGGAAGCATCGTGTTCATTGACTGATACAGCGAAATGACATCATTCAAAGAAAGCTGACTGCAAGCCGTGGACAGCTATGGCAGGCCTGATCAGGTTTGGCTGCGGAAGGCAATGCTCAATTGAATAATGTGACCGTTTCCACGGCTCGCTGCTGCCACTGTGCGGACAGAGGGGACACTGCCGCAGTGTTGACGTCATGACCGGATGTTGATAGTACAGAGAGCAGCACGACGCAAGCAGTAACAGCTGGAAAACAACAAAGCCACGACCAACGACGACGATCCCCAATAGTAAAGTGACACGAAAATAGAACAACTTTATTGTTGACATCGTTTGAGGCTCAACAAGTATTCGACACAGCAAGTCAACCAACAAGGTAAGGAACCGTTATTACCGATCGTTAGGTGTTGTCTTCTTGACAGTAGCTGAAACCATTCAGTTAGCGGAAGAGCTAACGTCATGATAATGACATCATAAAAATGTTAACTACGAAGCAAAAGCTTAAAAAACACAATTCAGCCTAGCGAGCCTACCCTGATGTTCTGTTGTTAAGTTACAAGAGCCTTTTAAGTTACTACAAGTGTGTGCCATTGTTACTCCCATGTATTCTCAAACTAACAAAACGACACAGCTGCCATCTGCTGTCAAGTATTTTCATGACAAGTGTTTTCTGGAGTCTGTTGTGTCAGTCAAGAGAAACCAGAGAGATGTAGGCCTACAGTTTTGAATTCCTAAAGACTCATATTATTTGCAGGTAGTTATTTTACTAATCACACTTTACAGCTATAAACAGGTTGAACCTCACTGAAGCAGACAGGAAAATGGGGCGCATCTTCCTTGACCATATCGGTGGAACACGCCTCTTCTCCTGTGCCAACTGTGACACCATACTCACCAATCGGTCGGAGCTCATCTCTACGCGCTTCACCGGGGCCACAGGCAGAGCCTTCCTGTTTAATAAGGTGCATTGTGGTGGGAACTTCAAAAGTCGGACGATATGCCCATGACTTATGTTTGGTTTTGAAATTGTGATTATATTGATAATTACTTAATATTATTATTTCAGTCATATTTATTGACATTGGGCTCGGGTTAGGGTTGTCCGTGTTTAATCAGCAGTCAGGGGCAGCATGGTATAGTTGTTGGGGGATTAGACTACCAGCAAAAAGGTTCTGGTTGGCATTTCAAGGGTCCACGGCATAACCGTTGTTGGGAAATAAAGGTTGCAGGGGAGTTAGACAAGACCCATCCTCCAGATTTGTATTTACATTAGTTTCGTGGAATAGGGGAAGTGGGATTGTTTTGTTCAATTCATGGTGTCTTCAACACATAATCACAGGACTGTATTTCCATCCCTCTCCTGAAACCCACGCAGGTGGTTAATCTTGAGTACAGCGAAGTGCAGGACCGAGTGATGCTCACCGGCAGGCACATGGTGAGGGACGTGAACTGCAAGAACTGCAACAGCAAGCTGGGATGGATCTACGAGTTCGCCACGGAGGACAGCCAGCGCTACAAGGAGGGCCGCGTGATCCTGGAGCGGGCCCTGGTCCGAGAGAGCGAGGGCTTTGAGGAGCATGTCCCGTCTGACAGCTCATAAGGCCCCATGGCCTCTTAACGGAGTGGTGGGGGAATTACATTTATGGAATAATGCACTCCTCCTGTTTACCTCCTCCTTTTCGCAGCACCTCCTCCTCCTTTTGCCTCCGCGGTGAACAACACCATTTTGCAGACTTAGTGGTTGTTGATGACCTGGCGCCACAAACACACACACATGCCTCCTCCTCTTCCTATGTCTATGACCTATGACTTCAGAGTGGAACACTCGCTGGCAAGTTCACATTTTTCCAAGAGAATAGGACTTGTTTTAAGTGCACGCCCACACAGAGTATCAACTCTTAACTAATCCTGCACCACATGTGTTCCTGTGTACTCAAATGCATGTGTCATTGCAGTCGGACTATGATCCACCTCTACACTAGCCTGGTTGGCACGACTTTCCAATGATGATACTCAGCATTGGGTCTGGCCAAGACGTTAAGAGAATCCATTTCTC
>JAOTIX010000111.1:9102211-9121956 GCA_027123715.1 Gaidropsarus macrophthalmus
CTCTCTCTCTCTCTCTCTCTCTCTCTCTCTCTCTCTCTCTCTCTCTCTCTCTCTCTCTCTCTCTCTCTCTCGCTCATTCAGACCAATACTGCTCAAATGTATTGACTCCCCTCCCCCCCCCCCAGCCAGACATAAACAATCTATCTAAACACCCTTTTAATAATGTATACATTTTCATTGTGGATTTATTCTATTTATTGCCTTTTTATTGCTACTTCCCTGGCATTGAGTATTGCTGCATTTCACACATGAGGGATATCAACAGTGAGATAGATTTCCCAAACTAGTGATCATGGAAGCCCTGCAATTGATTGGTCACTTTATTGTCATCGCAAAGTTCCACAGAATGCAGTCAGCATCCACCCGGTCCTGATTGTGTAAGAACTGCAAGGCTGGGTCTCAGGCTCTGGTGCCTGGATCGAGGCCCCTTCGCAGGGGGGCCAGGGACGCGTGCCTCATGGGGCGAAGCGCCAGCCGTGCTCTAAAGGTCAGACAGGATGTAGACTGGCACCTTGGCAGCCGCATGAAGGCGTCTGTTCAGCTCAACAGGCCCTCCTGACAGCAGGCTTCCGGGGACTTTCACTGTCATCTCTGGATGGGTCCGGGGCTGGTATTTCACTTTTAAGGGCATCCCGACGGCACCCTATCAGGCTGCTTGACGGCTAAACATCGCAACACTGCCTGCAGTTCTATGATCTCTTCGCCTGTGTCATTCTCCAGCTCACTCTCCTGCTTTTTCTGGCCCGGTTTCAAACTCTGCTTCCTTCGGCATGAGACAAAAAGTTTGCTTTTCTAAAATTCAGTATGTTTGTTTTTTGTGTTTCTAACTAGCAGTGAGATTGGCAGATTTGGAAGACAGAGAAAGTGTGTTCTAGATTGCTACTCTCGCTTCTCTGAAAGTATTGGTGAAAACACTTTTGCACACTTTTGCAACAATTAAATGGAGTCCAGATAGAGGCAGCTCTACTGGAGTAGGAAACAGCAACCAACCCAGCTCCATCTCTCCCATCCATCTGGCCACAGAAGCCATATGTGTGTGTGTGTGTGTGTGTGTGTGTGTTTGTTTAGTTGTGGGTGTGGGTTTGTATGTGTGTGTGTGTGCGTGTGTATAAGCCAGTCAGATGAGGGTTTTCTTTGTCCATTGTCTAGCTTCGGTAAGAAGGTCCACGGTACAAAGCTGGAGCTGAAGTGTATTGTGTTCATTTTGTAAAAGATAATTTGATAGTTTGCAGGTCTACCCTTGATAAATAAAGCATAAACAGACAATACAGTTGAAATCAAATAAGGGATTATCGGTGTGAACACAGGTCTAATTCCTTACTTGAATTAAATGTTGGTTGTGTTCATGTTTCTCATGTTTTGCAACAAATCTATATCCAATAAAACCATCAGCTACCTAGCTTATTTAAAAAAAGTATATGTCTCTAGTCGTCTTGACCTGAACCATGCTGTGAAGTGACCACATATTTCACCTCACAGACGTACTCATTTTAAAATAACTTCCATTGGGTGACTGCTTCGCCAACATTCCCTTTGATTTCCATCATTTCTGTCCCTTAACCTTGGAGAAATGAGAATCCACTTTTTGTAAAATTGTTTTTTTGGCATCTTCAATGTTTTTTTTTTTTTTTTAAATGAACATTTGGTGAGCGAGCCATGTAAGCAAATCAAGAAGCGGTGTTTGGTAATTAAAATACCGATTATTTTGGATAGTGTCCCAATTTAAGGCTTACTTTTTGAGTTGCATTCCACTGTTGCTTCTTAACAAAGGGGTTCATGTGGTGATTTCCAGCACAGGCCGCATTGCATCATCTTTCACCTTCGGGTCTGTTTCAATGTTATCGACTCGATGGCTGTTTTGAACGTCAACAGATAACAAGGAGCAGCTGTAACGGATGATGATGATGCTGATGTTGAGGATAAGGGAGAGTCGTTATGAGGAGGTGGTATAGTGTAGACACCTCCCCCCCCAGGCGCTATCTTAAATCATTAAGGATGGAGGATTCTTCGCTTTCAGGGAAAGCAGTAGCGGTGCCAGACACTATGTCTATCTCGGTTGGGGTGTCTTCATGTCCTTGATCTTGTTGAGGTGTCTTGGGGGAGATCTGCTTCTGAAGTTTGAGCAGAGAGGAGGGGAGGGGGACAGGGACAGGGGGAGGAAGAAGACGGATGAGTCCTATGCCACGTCAATGAGAGGCCAAGTTCAGCCGCCTTTCGCGGGCAACCAGATGGATCTCTCCCAATCGCCCACTCTAAAAATAAACAGTGTGTTCTTAAACTTCACTATTTAGCAGTGTATGCGTACATCACATCACCTCGATAAGGAAAGGGCAAAGCTTGTGTGTGCCGTGCATTCTCACATAGACACAGAGGGATAGACGGGCAGACTTGACGCTATAGAAAATGGTGTATCGTGTTCGGCAGAGCTGTGAGATGTTACCTTGAGTCTGTCCGCTCTGTAAATCAGTCTCTGTATTGAAGCATCCGCTCAAAGCTGTCCATGGTGGGTTATTTACTGGAGCACAAGATCCCATATATGTGTTTTGATATCTTGCTGTGTGAAGTTTTGATGTCTTGTCAGGCCGTATCTTTCTTGTTCGTTGAACGTGTCGTGGAGCAGTAAACAGGACGGAACTCACAAAATGATTCCTCATTAGTGCAAATGCACTCGAGCAAGCCCACACAGATAGGAAGTTTTGTTTCTTACCAAATTAAGTCACAAAGAAACACTTTATTATAAATGATAATAATAATAATTCAATAATTCTCAAGTCTTCGTCAGACAATGGTAATTGCTGGTACCTTTCAAGCCATTTGCCATTATAAACAAAGACTTCAGTTTACCAAATAAATTGAAAAGTTATTTGAATGTCGTCCAATGTTTTAGTCCCTGTGAAATCTCTCATGAGCATTCCGTGATCCAATGCCTGGCAGCTAACCTTTTTCTGTTATTCTTTACACAAATTGAATCTTTCATGAATAGTCTTATTGTAAGATATTGAGACAGAGTTGTTTTTGCAATAATAGATACAGAGGGTGGTCCATTTAATGTGCTAAGACATATTTAACTCTATCTAACAGGAAACAGATGGTACACAAGATGAGCTTAGCAACCAACCCTGTTGAGATGTCCAAGTTCAAAGACATTGACCCACTATTAATCAACAGTTTAGTTATTTTCTTACAATAAGCAAAGTAATGTTATTTTTGTCAATGATTAGAAGCCATCTGCTACCTCAAGTATCTTCCTAATTGGGTTAGCTTTCATTTGTTGAAGTCTTTTGCTTGAAAGACCATAAGAAACGTCCTTCTGTACGGCCAACCAGCAAACCCTTTTTCCTGCACAGTTGCAAGAACATTGAATATACAACATAGAATATGGTGATTGTGAAACAACATCCATAATTGTGGTTCTTTCCTTTTGGTTTGCATGACATGACGTTCACAAACCATTATGAGATGAAGCCTTTTTGAAATGTGATGGAGACATTGGAGATGGAGTTATTTAAGGGGAGGGAATCTCAGATGGCTTATGGAAGCTCATTCAATAAACATTCAATGTTAAGCCTCATTGTAGATCATCAAGGTTTACACTTTGACTTGAGTCAGACATGGTTCAAAAGCCTTCTGTCTAATCATTCAGATGACGAGGTAAGCACTAAGGAATGTCCAATATCTGATACAGATACATATTTTGATGTTCTTTTCCAGCTTTGGTTGCTAAGATATGACTTCAATGTCTAAACAATCCACCATTTCGACTCCTCTGCTGAACTTCAAACTGGAATATGTATTTTCGTGAAAGGTATTGCAAAACGCACTATTCATTTAAATATGCACCCTCTCCCCGTGCTTCTTCTATCATTTGTTTACATTTTTTTGTAAACGTTTACCTTTAAAGCTCACGTCATACTTTCTCAGTGAACGTTGAGTTTCCAGCAGTGCAAAGAACACCCCGAATGACTGAAAATGGCTGACTGGATTTATGGTCTTAGAATGGTTGGAAGTTATGACATCTGTCGACATAGCTTTTAAAAACTCCTGAAATGCTTGTTAATTTCTACTTGTGATGCCAGTTGACTTTACTGCTGCGTCGCAGATCATCTCTGCGGCACTACCCTAGTAAAAGTGTCGAACGACGCCTGAGCTTAGAACCGTTTCATGGCATGGCACTTTCCGGTGTGGGTTTTTTTCCTGACTGGGGATTTTTGTGTGGACATCTCCTGCTTTTACAGAGTGGTTTACTCGGGGGAACATTTTATTCTCACCTCCAACTGCTTTAAACATTTTAAATGAAGCAACGAATGTATGTCGAAAAATGCAATACTTTACCAATTTGCCCAGGATATAATAAATGTCCCCAACCCTAACATATGAATTCACTGAATTAGATTTCAGAGATGGCCTGTAGTTGTGCACTGCTACTCCCCATTAAAACAGCTTAACTTCCATCCCCAAATGATCAATACATTAGCTAAAAGCTAAATTTAACTCAATCTTTGTTGGAGCTGATGGTGTCAGTGGAGAGTAAAACAGTAGCTTGTGTTTCGACACGAAACACAAGCTATTAGAGGCAAGGGAGGGATATTACAGCCGACGCCCGGACCCCTGGGTCAGTGGTCCAGTGTAATTAAATATTTCCGTCCGTCTTTAGCTGCTGGTTTCAAGGAATGGCTTATTATGTGAGCATGGGGCCTCAGCCGAACGATCAAGCTAAGAAGGGCTCCGTGGAGGAGCACTGCATGATGGATGAGCTCGAGGAACGCCGCCATGTAGAGTCCATGGTCCCACAGGCGCCTCTCCAAGGATGTTGTTTAAACCTGTAAAATTCCCCCACTGCTACCCCCAAATGGGTGACGTTCAACCATGATTAATGTGGTTTCCCGGTTTATTTGTAGTTATTGCTGCCAGATAACTGCCATATTGTTCCACATATCTCTTTCAGTCCTTTCAGGTTATCCAGTGAAACCTTGTTAGTGTGTCTCTGCTTCAGGCTGGTGTCTATTCCTCAATAGGCTTCAGAGACGTATTGGTTAGCTGAATCCTTCTGTTGACCAGTGAACGGTCCCAGAATGAATACCACAGGCTGTGAATGCATCATAGCCATGAGCTAGGATTAAGTAATGTTCTGCGCTCACTACTAACTGGTTTTCTCCAATGAGCATGACAAATCAACCCTGTACATTCAGCGCTGTTCTTCTGAAGTGCCCTATCATAGTAGGCTACACATAAATAGCAGAACAATGTTTGCCAAATGTAAGAATACTTCACCTCTTGCATTTTATCAATGTCTTTGCATAGCTGACACGCACACAATTTGTCAAACCGTGTTGTTTTAAATGTGCTCTCGCTGAGTAAGTTTGTCAACACATGGGATTGAATAATGAATGATATGTTGGAAATAAACATATTTTTTTCTCATTTTTGTTCATGTTGCAACAATTAATGTCTCCCATGCTATTTATGTATTTGTATTATACCATTATTAGCAGAAACACTGGTAATTCACTCTCAAAAGTTTCTCATAACCATTAGCGTAATAGGTTTTAACCACATCGTTCTCGGAGAAACAAGTCATTAAAGTCAGAACACAGCGGGTCAAACCGGTGGGTAGCCACCCCAAGCTCTTCAGCCACAATTGTTCTGCTCAACATGTTGTCATGATCATTTGCTCAATTCAAACTTGAGTAACTGCTTCCTGGCCACACAGTTGGTTTGCCAAATAGGTAAACATTGCCACAAAACAAAGAAAGTTGAAATAAGTGAGTCACAAGTTTAACACAATAGAAATGCGTAACTGTCATACAGTAGTGTTCATTGTAGCTGTGCTCAATTGAGAGTCTGTCACATGCTGCCAGTGTCTTTTGTGTGTGTTTGGCTAAGACATACAGTATGGGTAGTCTCCATGGTGTGTGGTGTCCCTCACTGTGTGCCAGTGTCTCACCAGCCACTGTGCGGTCTCCAGCCAGGGTTCAGGGGGAGATCCGCCCCCTATTGTCAGACTCTGGAGGACATTGTCCTTGGGTGTGGTGGATGGGCTCATGCTAGCAGCTTGCCTCATGCCGCCTGACAGACTCTCTCCCAAGATAATAGTGTGTCTCTGCTCTGGCAGGCTGGCAGCGCGTGGGCTAGCTTTAACATAAACCTGTAATCATGAGACCTAGACAGTGAGGGAAGGACTCAAGAGATTTTCTAGTCGCGTGCCAGCAGAATTCAACCTGCGGGGAAAGCGCTATTTCATTGCCGTATGATTACCTACTCTGTCACATTCAGTCCCCAGCGATAGCAGTGCTGATCAGGGTACAAATGACACCTGTAGTGTTGTAGCGTGTCATCCGGTGTTGATGCTACGCTGAAGACCACGGACCATATGTCTGGCTGGGATCCGCAAACACTGACATCACAAAGATGTGCGAGGCCTCTTCTAGGAAAGCTACACACCACGAGTTCCTGCTAAAGCTGTTTAACGACATGGCTCGCAGATGTCCAGTCTCCTCTCAGAAATCTGATTTTTGTTTCACTGGTTATTACATGAAAACTCAGAATCAATGTTTTCCCTCAGTTCCACGTCTTGGGCATGTCTTGGGCCCACCTGTAGTGTCGGAACAGCATGTCAATGGGCCTTGGGATTTTTACAGTACCTGGCGGGTTAACTCAGCCTGTTGAAGCCAACAGTTCATGAAGAAGGAGCGTTGGCTGACTGTGGACCTAACTCGCCTCTCAGTGTTTGCTGAATGGAACCATTGGCTCCTGCTTGAGGACTCCTTCTGCTAATAGTCTGGTTTATTGCCATCTGAAAGACTGAAATTGGACTCACTGAAGGATAAACACGTGATGCGGTCCTATTGGAGCCAGGTGATGTATCCTAAGTGACAACTCTCTGAGTGTTGTCCCCAGCAGGTGGGCCATGCCCACTCCCTCAACAGGTGCATCTCATGGAATGCAAATTACATCACCATGGTTACAGTTACATGTGAGTGGTGACTTCTCAAGAGCTGGATTGCCCACCTGGCAGGTGGTGGGAGCTTTTTGAAATGCTTCTGAAGATGAAAGAAGATATTTGTGCAAACTCTTGTATGTCTGTATGTCTCTGTGTGTATGTGTGTGTGTGTGTGTGTGTGTGTATGTGTGTGTGTGTGTGTGTGTGTGTTTGTGACTGTCTCTGTTCAAATAACTGGTGTCTAATCAAAACCTCTCCAGTCTCCACTATTCAGTTGGCCATCTTCAATCGTTGTTCCCCTGTTTAGATCTTTTTCCATTTAAAACTAATAAACAGCCTTTTTTCTCTTCTCCTTTCCCTTGTGTATAATACTTATTTGATGACTCTCACATTTGGCCGTGGCTGTTGAGGTTTTGGTCTGGATTGAATATTGCATTACAGCATTGTGTGTGTCTTTTAAGTTGAGCCTTCATGGGTGGGCCGCGTTCCTAATTCAGCGGTTTTGATTGTGCTGAGCACTGGCCCGGGTCTCGCTGGGTGCATTCCAATGGCAAAACACTTACTTTGGCAACAGCTCCACTGGATCACATTGCGTTTGCAAAGCACTCTGTTAAACATGAAACACAAATGCGCACAACCACACTTTGTGAACACACACACTTCACACATGATCATTAATACCAGCAGCATTGCTAGTGACCACAACTGTGATAACATTCTGCGGATGTTAGGTTGCTGGTACGCCTCATAGCTCTTTGTCTTGGCTGGTGTATGGATTCCCTTCAGGCGAAAGCTCCATGACACTAAGCCCAGCAGGGCCCCTGGGATTCAAAGGATGCACAAGGCACTGCGAGTGCGAGTGGCCATGACTCGTACTGTAAACATCCTCTGGCGGCCGTCTACCCTCACACTCACTGGGAGATGCACCATAGTAGTCACATGATTTGAGCTCTTCTTCATCTTAGTCATAGTCATAGTAGTCATAGTAAGTCATTGGTTACTTATTTAGTATTCATAGTAATAATTCATAGTAATATGTCATTTGGTTACTGAAAATCCTGGCTGACCTGTTTCCTGAACTGTTTCAAAGAGTTTGAAGGATCACCTTCTCAAATAACTTTTCTGCTTACCGGTACTCATATCTCATATTAATTGTATCCTTGCCTTTTCTCATTACAAAATCATGTTAAGAGAACTAATTTATGAATCAACAGGGATCACAGATGATGAAAACCTTCAGTTTTCATTTGTGAGAATGTGCCTGTGTGTAATTTATTTTTCCTGCTCTGCCTCGTCTGATTCCTCATTAAGCCCCCCCCCCCCATCCCTCTGACGCCTTTTAATAATTGCTTAGTTAGCCAGGGAGCACCTTGCCCAAAGTGCAAGGCAGGGTCTGAATATGAAGTAGATTTGAGGGGCTCTGTGTGTGTTTGATGAAGAACCCAGAATGGGGATCTTGACTGTAGCAGGACTGCAGCTGAGATCAGATTTGTTCAGAGGTGCCTCTCAGCATTATGTCTGTCACCATCTAAATATATATAATTCAGCGTCGTTCTTTATGCAAGGTGTTTGATTATTCATATCCATTTTCCTGCAAATCTCTGTGTCTATATCTTCTCAATATCACATATTCATTCATTTAGAAGAAAGGTTAACTGCCTCGCTCCAATATGTTTAACTATACTACACATCTCTCTTTCCGCCAATGTGCTCTACTAAGGATTTCTTCTTATTGGTTCACATTTTCATTGGCAGTCAGGTCAAACTCCTGCCTGATCTCCAGACGCATCAAGCAGGGCAGGATAATCAGGCTGATGATGGCAGTTGCACCACACATGAACTACTACTACTCTCACTCCATCACTTTCTCTGTCTTTAGCTCTCTCTCTCTCTCCCTCCCACTCTCTTCTCTCGCTCTCACTTTCTCTCTCTCTCTCTCTCTCTCTCTCTCTCTCTCTCTTTCTCTCCCTCTGTCTCTCTGGTTAAATCCATATTTGGGACTCTTTCACTGTACATCCCTGGACCCCATAGTAAATCACGTGAGGGGGTAATATGAAACCTGGCTCTGTGCAGCACTGTGCGCCGTGCACATGGGAGTCTTTGGGAGAAGGGATTCCCACTCAAATTTGAATGACCTTTTTATATTTACGGTTTTACCCTTTTCACATACTCCCACCCCAGAGAAACCCTTCAACAGTGTTGGGGTCTGTGTGCTGTGGAACAGAATCAACGTGATGATGAACTAAGGTGCGATGCCTTCCCCCATAGTCGGTCTTCATTTTCCAGCCTCCGTCGACTGTATTCCCGCCCAGAGTCAGACCGTCCTCACACAATGAGCTACAGCTGTCCAAATGGACCTAGCGGACCTGTGCAAACATCCCTCCTGATGCAACACCCATCCCTCGTTTTATTATGAAAATCCACTCTGAATGAAGAGTACAGGGTGCGGCGTCCGAGACATGTTTAGGGAAAACAAAGCCCCGACCAACAGCAGTGCAGGGAACCATTAGGATGACAACAAAGACCCAGATGTTAGCGTTTTAAATGAACAAAGAAAGGCCAACACTACAGTGATCAGTACCAGACATACAGTGAGGCAGCACCCGGGGCCTTTCTGGACATCAGACGTGACACATGTGCAAAGCTAACATGAGCAGGGTCTGCTTAGGGCAACACAGGGTATGTTATGAGTAAGTTATGTCCTTCCAGCGGGGGCAGGGTAGGCTCAGGGATCCAGCCACTCAGAAGAAGCCCTCGGGTCACGTGACCAAATGGGAGCCCGGGATCGGATCCGTTCACATCAGCCTTTGATCTCGGCATGGAAAGTGTCGAATTCCCATCTGGGAATGACATGGAAGTTCATGGGAAGGCTGAGAGGGCCGAGGTCAGGGCAGATTGGGGTGACGGGGCAGGAAGTGGATGGTGGTGTTTTGCTTGACGACATCCTCCGGTTAGATTTCACAATTGTTTATTGTCCTGAATACAGTGAGCGTTTGTTTTTATTCCACTCTCAGCACTTCAGTTAGAGTAAAGTGTTTGGCACAGTTTGGAATTCTACGCATGATGGATATTTGATATATTTATTTGTGTACTATTTTCCATTTAAACTTTTTTCTGTTGTATTCTCTCGTGTATAATATTCATTTGATGACTCCTATTTTGTCCGCGGCTGTTGTGGTTTTGGTCCGGGTTGAACGTCGTATCACATTCCTACTTTGAGTCATTTAAGTTGAGCCTCTCACACTCTCACTCGCTCATACTGTACTTGGGATCACCCCCTTTTTCCCCAGAAGTCCGCCTGTTCTCGATCAGGCTGCAGCTTCCTTTAGGAAACGTATCATCAGATTCGTATTGTTATTGGAGCCAAGGGTGGAATGTCCATTGTTAGTGTTCTCCGTTGATCTTGCCACCCACAGCTGTTCCAGAGGAAGCCTGTGGCTCTCTACATCCCCACGCCTGTCTGGTCACACTGTAGCCCAGAGTGGGGATGGACCCAGGGATGGACCACAAATCATTATTGGCCGATAAACGTCCCAAACGTGTGATCGGTGACCGGTCGATGTCGCTGAAACAATACAGATCATGGCACAAACTCCATATTTGTTCTGGAAAGCTTCGTCACCGGAGCCACTTCTGAGCAGTTTTGGACCGTGAGCACCATCGCTGTGCTGTTCTCTGCCTTTGCCAGCGGCTCACAGGCAACGCGATTACATTTAATATGGGGTTAAAGGTTGTATCAGCGATTCTGACGACAGAGACGCAGTTTTGGCCTAGAATCGCTGATACAACCTTTAATGTGTGACGGTTGTATCAAAAAAACGCGTCTCTGTAGGCACACTAATCCACAGCAATCTGCTTCTTTTTGTGTCCCCAGTTACGAACAGGAAGCCATCGCAGCTGTCCCTCACCAAGGTGAAGCAGTTCCCCGGCTCCTCTGCCTTCACCAAGAGGTCCATGTGGACCATAGACCAGCTGCAGCAGATCGACGGTATCGACCCCAACAGAGTGAGTATGGCTGCACCTATCCACATAATCCCCTCCCTCTGCAGTGAATGGGAAAACATTCCTGTTTCGGGAGCATTCTGTTTCTCGTGCAGAGGAGGTGGGCCGGATATGGTGTTCGACTCTGAGCCCAAAGTTTTGGGCTTCCAACCCTGAGGTCCGGTCTCGGGATGCCCTAACCTGCTCATTAACGACATGTATCCAAAACATTTGAAATCAAGTTGCTATTGAAGAACGCATCAGAATGCCTCAGTGGTGAATAATGACGTGACCGCACCCACCCACACCATTTCTCAGGCTTGACTCATTGCCTTCGCCGCGCGGGCCGGTATTTTTCCCCCAGGACTGTCCCGAGTTCGACTTGACCTTCGACAACGCCTTCGACCAGTGGTCCGCCAGCTCAGCGGGGGAGAAGTGCACCTTCGTCCAGATCCTCCATCACACCTGTCAGCGCTACACGCCCAACAGGAAACCCGAGTTCGTCAACTGTCAGGCCAAGCTGATGGGAGGTAAATACCTCCGGCCGACGCCATCAGGAGTGTCTCGCCTCATCTCATTCCGGCGCTCACACGCTCACGCCTCTGAGCGCTTGTAGCGATGGTGAGGGTCTTGGTGTGGAATAACCACAATGGGTATACCATTAGTCCCTATGGTGCAGGCCTAGCCCGACATACGTAGTCCCATGCATCCTCACAGATGTAACGATATGACAGGGGGAGGGACTGCCGCTTCGACTCCGTGCTACGATGTCTGGCTGATTCATGACAAGTTGAGGTTTGCTTTTATTTATATTTTTCAGCCTCACAAAAGTAAGGCCGTAAGAGGTCATTGGATAACTGAAACCTTTGACAGGCTACGTTCAGAACCGGGGGTCTAGATACGCGCACATGAAGCGCATTCTCAGAGACCCGCGGCTATCTCACTACCAGACCAGGCCCTGCCTGGCCTAATGGGCCCAGCCCGGCCTCCTAACTGGACTAATGAGTGCTGTGTCAAGCCACGCTGTTCACTCACTGTGTGGTCACAACAGAAGGACATCTTTGTCTGTTTGGCATTCACCGTTTGTGGACAGCGGTTCTAATCAATTTTACACATCTAATCAATTCAGTTTCTGGGAAAATATCCTGCCATTCCCATATTTAAAGAATGGTTAAGGTGAATAATAATTTGCATGTGGCTGCTGTAGTGTGATCCCTGTGTGTGTGCGCGTGTGCATGCGTGTGTGCTGGCATGCGATCCGTTGGGAGATTGTGTAGGGATTGTTTTCGCAAGGGTCAGCGATTTCCTCTATACTGTGGCCCAGTGGTCTGTCAGGGCTGGGGAATTCTCCGCTCGGCATAATCGACTATCGATCTGTTTACCATGTCGACTTTGAGCAGCAGCACTGGGCCTGCTGTGTTATTCAAGGCGTTATTTATAGAACCACACACTCAACCCCACAAGACCTCTACAGCCCCAAACTCTACCGAAGTGTAACCCTTTCCACTCAACAACCAACTGTTAGGTGTGTCTTGGTTTTTCTGTGTGTGTGTTTGTGTGTTTGTGTGTGTGTTTGTGTGTTTGTGTGTGTCTGTGTCTGTGTGTGTGTGAGTGAGTGTGTGAGTATTTGGAACACAAAACACAGATCAAGCTTCATAACCTCACAGTCCTTCACTCCACATCGTATCATCCTCTAACGCTGTAGCGTCAGGCTGACTGACGGGCGCCACATTCGGTTAGAAGCGGCCCATAGACGGCCCATCACAAGACCACAAGGCTTTGAAGGAGATATGGTCCTGTTGCTAGCTTTCAACCCAAGCAAGAATACTTGATTTTACCACTTCTTGAGAGGTAATGGTGATATGCATTATTTACAAAGCACTTTTCAATCTTAACCACCCTCTTAAAGGAAAGATTACAACAAAAGTTACAACAACCACAAATATAAAATTGAGACTGGAGTAGAAGCTGGCATATTCACATGTTAGGCCCACAAAAAAAGTTATGGGCAGCCGTGGCCTAATGGTCTGGGAGCCGGGCTTGTGCTCGGTGGGTTGCAGGTTCGATTCCCGGGACAAGAGGGAGAAACAAATGTGGGTGGGGAGGGTGACTGAACAGAGCTTTCCCCCTCTCAATATCCACGGCTGAAGTGCCCTTGAGCAAGGCACCTAACCCCCAAACACTGCTCCCCGGGCGCTGCACCGAAGCTGCCCACTGCTCCCTGCACAGTGTGTGTGTGCTGTGTTGTGCAGGTGATGGGTCAAATGCAGAGAAATAATTTCACCATACCATGTGTGTGACAATAAAAGCAATATTGAATAATAAAAAGAGGCCATGAATCTACAGTCAGGGGGAAGCAGTCATCATTGAGGAGCTGCTTTCACACACTTTGAACACTCAGGAGGAATTTCAATTTGATGACGGGAGCCAAGACGTGACATCTCGCCATCCAGATGGTGATGGGACTGGGAGCCAGGAGGAAACCACCGCCAGTTGTGTCCATATCAGTTTAAGTCTCACACCAGTGCAAAACAAAACGCATCACGCTGCTCGGGTGTGAGACCGTGACTGTGGTGGACGCTTCTCTACTGAGACCACATCGAGGACTGGACCTTCTGGGGAACTCATTGGTCTGGTGACTAAAGGGTTCGGGGGAAGAGCTCACAGGAAGAATACACCATGAGGTGGTTAGTAGTTTGCCCTCTGGGGAGGAAGCTGAATGTCAAGATATTGTGTTGCCAGAGACAATGAAAGTGTCTCTGGCATGTGTCTTCGCAGTGTGTAAAGTGAGACACCACTCATGATGCTGCTTGATGCAGAATGCATGGAAAGACTGCATGTCTGACCAGAAGCATGAACCACACCAGCCATGCAGTTTGATGTTCTAGAGGAGACCATCATCCCGTCCTTGGAATTCATGTTTCATTGTTTGCGTGAACATAATACTCAACACTTTCCCTGCACTTTATGAGCATCACAGATTGTGCAAACATAGAGTGAAACAAAAGGGCAATTTCTGTGAGTGTTTCTTCGATGCGTCAATCTTTTTGATGACAGCCACACTGTCTGGTGCATAGCCTTAACCTTCTGCTCTGGACAGCAGGCTGATCCGGTGTGTAGCTGACCGGGATCACTGCTGGATACCATACCACAGTGGGTGTGGTATTGCGCTTCTGTAGCGCATTGTGGTTAAAGGATTGTATGTGTGTCTGTGTCTTTATCTACATCTGTGTGTCCGTTTTGCACAGAAATACCATGGCTTACTGACATGGGATTCTTATTGTCATGCATTGCTGTTGCTGGCTTTTTCAGAGCCCTTCTCTGTGAGACATCATTTATTACTGCCTCAGGGTCTTGTTTAGTGACACATGCCATGGCATATAATATTGCTTTGCGTACTTGGTGAAATGTTTAAGGTGTTCATGGGGCATGTCATTATCAGAGAGATAAAGAAAGTATTGACAGACTTTGTTGTTCTCAGGGTTGTTGTCAGTGTTGTTAGAGCCTCAACATTGAGAACAAAGAAATGACTCAGGTGCAGTTAAGTGCTGTTAAAAACAAGAGGTGACTTGTATATGTATACATTGTAGGCTAGTGGAGGGAAAGCCATTGTCAGTTGTGGAGCGTTCCATTAGCAGAGATGCGTAGATACAAAAATAACACTATTTTGGTCCCATAATAATCTGTGATTTGATTTGATTAACCTTTAACACGAGTTTGGGATTGAAGTGCTTTAACGTCATGGTGTTCTCATTTTTACTGGAGTTTCACCCAAAAAGTAACCGTTTGGGACTAATTCCGAGTTTGGTACAGTTGAAGTTAAACCACTTTGACTTTGATTATTTTCTCATGACAGAGGACCAGGATGTAGTTGTGCGTTGCAGGGTCTTTTTCAGCCAGATGAGGAAAGAGTTGGTTGTCCACCGTGGACATCTTCTAAGACAAGGTAAGACAGGGGTGTCTCATGAAGAAGCATTCATCACATCCTTACTAACACAGTGTGTCGGAACACACGCAGCATTCCCCGAAAGACAAGCTGCCCACGGATCCATCTTGATTACCTGTGTTTACCAGTTAACCATCAACTAGGACCTATGTATACAGTTCATGTTTTTCTTACATTCCTTGCATTCCCGAGTCCAGTACTTCTACGTGTATCAGAAGAGGGATTGTAACCCTGGATAAGCGGTTTAGTTGCTATTGGACCCTTTGACAAACAGGCAACTGGTGGAGAGGGAGGGAGGAGGGGAAAGCTTTAGTGGGATTACATTGCTGTGTAGAGGGACCTCACTATGTTCTGTAGAACTTCTGATATTCCCTTGTTCCTTCACACCAGGCTTGTCTCGGCCCAGGCGGCCATGCTGAAGATTATAGTGGTCCATGTGTCACAACTTTGCTCAGCTGATTAAATTCCCTCCAGGACGAGAGCACATGAATACCAACATAGTAGCTGTTAGTTTCTGCCTGGGCTCTGTGCTTCATTCAGCACTCAGTGTTTCATGCGATCCCCTCCATCAGCAGGCATATCTCAAGAGTGATTCATTGTCCCACCGCAACAAATCTATCGGAACGTTTTTTTGAAGCTACTTAACACACTTCATTAAACACAGACACATTCAATAAATACAGATGCTTGGAAGGTAGCATCACTGTAGTCACGACTCTGAATGCAACTACAGCAGGCGCTGGTCTCAGGGAGGTTGTACTCACAGTCTGATTATAAACCCTGTGTGTTTATCTTTGTTACCAGGATTTCCTAACATGGATGATGATGATGCTATGAATTCAGAGAAATTAAGGAAATCAATTCCCTCAAAAAAGTCTCCTCTTCTTTACTGAGGCTTTAACGAGGCCCTCCGATCAGCTTGGGCAGCAGTCAACGTAAACAGAACCCAAACACGTCTGTCTCCATGTCTCACACTCCCCTGTGGGCTTTATCTCTCGGTCTGTGCTCCCACGAGATAATCGGACACGAAGTTGGCCTGCATGAGACACCCGGCGCTCCGTTTGGGGCTTTCCATTGCTTTGTTACGGAGAGAGATGCACGCTAGCAAGGGAGAGAAATCATAGACTTGGTCCATCTTTTTTAATAGTGCTGCACTTAGTCCAACAGCAGCCTATGAGAACTACAGAGAACCAGTAGGAATCCATGCTGGCTTGCGCACAAACCCAATGTGGATATAAGGGGGCTGGGTGCAGGCTTGGCCCTGGAGGTCTGATATTGTTAGTCACTGTACCAGATAAAATTAAGCAAGAAGAGGTTATTTTGTCTCCTTGGACATTGGTTGTCCGTGCGTGTTGTGTGCATATCCACCTTCCAGGGGCAGCAGTGGCTCGGGGTAGACCGGCTGTTCATGTTCAGTAACCGGAAGGTTGCCAGTTCGAACCCCCGGCTCCTGTCAGCTGAGTGTACCCCTCTAACTGTTCCCGTCATGCTGGCTGTCTCCTTGCATGGTTTGACCTGCTGTCAGTGTGTGAATGGGTGAATGTGAGGTATTTCATTGTAAAGCGCTTTGAGTACAACGTTGTTGTAGAAAAGTGCTATATAACTACAGTCTTTGAGTGTATTTACTCCAAGGTGTGTTGCGGGGAGAATGTGAACTGAGCGACCAGAGCAGCGCTGGACGATCAGGTCCCTGATCATTGTTTCGTGTTCACTTTTTTCCAAATTCCGCCGATCTCTGGGCTCATGTCAATAAGGTGTCAACCCTCGTAAATAGATGGACGACTGTTCATTAAAATGTTCATTTTCCATAATCGTGTTTCGCTTTACAAATAATAGAATGGGCCTTTTCATCCTAATCTACAGCTCTGTCCACCTACACATATGTATTCAGTAGAGGAGAGTGGATGGGTGCATGGTGTCTGGGAGATGAGTTACAGAAGGTGGACATGTTCGCAGAAGGTCCAGGGGTTGTGGGGCTGGGGGCCGGCAAGGCCTGGGTCTTTGGGGGTTTGGGGCAAGCGAGGGCTGGGTCTGTGTGGGTTGCAGATGGTGAGGGCTGGGTCTGTGTGGGTTGGGGGGCCGGTGAGGTCTGTGTTGGTAGGGGAATGGGATTTCCGGTAATATGCCTGTGGGCTGCTCAGAGCAGGAGAGGATTAAGGGAAAAGTGTTTGAAGGTGAAGAGGTCACCCATCCTACAAGGAGCTTGCTTCCTTCCCTGCAAGGGTTTTACATTCCAAGTTCGGAGAGCATGCTGGGTAATAAAAACACCGGTGCTTTTCACAACAGATGTTACAAGGTGGTGTTCAACAACTAATGTGTGTTTAATATCAAGGACTTGGACATGGACATACACCGTCGTAAGTTGATGTAAAGACGTACAGTCCTGTGAGATAGAAACCCACATCCTTCCCATTTCCTCTTGCTGGTCGGAAAATTCTGCTGAGTGCTGGTTGATTGGAACCCGCAGAGACAGACGGTCCAGAGTCTGTGGTTTGTAGCGTCACCCTTAGGGAATCTCAGTCCAGGGGAAAGAACTCATAGCTGCGTCTGTTTGTGTGTGTGTGTGTGTCTGTGTCTGTGTGTGGGTGGACTCGTGCATGTGCATTCACAGTGTGCATCCATATGTCAGTGTGGGCGTTGTTGCCGTGCACAGTTCCTATAGTGTTGACCTGTTTGTGTGTCTGTGTGTGCGTGCGTGCGTGCGTGCGTGTGCGTGCGTGTTTACTGATAGTTCTCACATCAGGTTAACTTCTTTCTTAGTGAACAGCGGTCCTCTCGGTCTGCCTGAGGGCAGGACTGTAAGCCCCCCTGGACAGAGGGGTGTGCTATATATTGCTCAGACTCTGCGGGGGGGGGAGGCACAAAGCAATCGGGCCAGCCCTGTCTCCATAATGCACCCTGTCCCTTCCAGTCCGGTACGCTCTGTCCTCAGCAGCTCCCTCCAACTCATTCATCAGCTGTACGTTCCAGGGAGAAAGTACCCCCTTTATAAATCTTTGGTATTGTCCCCGATGGGCTCGTCTGAATCTGTTTATCAGTTTGAGGTGGAGGTCTAAAGCTTTGCTGTGTGTTGGTCCTACACGCTGTATCTGTGGTGGAGCAATGCTGGATGTGAGCGGAAATGTTTTAGGATATACTCAGCATTGTTGCGTTGTCTCTGTGTTTTCCCAGTGTTTTCTCACACACAGCCCTTAGTAATGGCTGCTTTGTTTCAGTAAAGAATAGCTACTTGTGGCCCTGCAAAGCAACCCCCCCCCACCAACCCCCATTGTCTGCTCGGCCATTTTATGGGAGGCCGTCCCCAGGCAACAATGGTCTGCATTAGTTCCAAATCCAGGCAGGAATGTCCCCCTACCAAAGTGATGGTCTGCCAATCGACGTAGTGTTCCCCAAGGTGATGGATTACTCCAACCTGGGTGAGTGCCAGTACCATGGCAACAATGAGAGGCGGGAGTGGTCTCGGCCCGTTGGGACCCCGGTTTGGTTGGCACGCCAACCGAGTGCCTTCAATGAACGGCTTGTCCAAGCAGACATGTTCACTGGACTCGTCGGCGCTACCGCAGGTTGCATTGTCCAATGCACTTGAGGTGTTGAAGTTTATTCACATGCCATTAAAGAGCAGGGGCAGCAGTAGCTCAGGGGGTAGATCGGTGGTTGAGCAACAGGAAGGTTGCCAGTTTGAACCCCGGCTCCTCTTAGCTGAGTGTTGAGGTATCCCTGAACAAGACACCTAACCCCTACCTGTTCCTGACATATGCTGGCTGTCGTCTTGCATGGCTGACCTGCTGTGGGTGTGTGAATGACATAAATGTATTTGTAAGTCGCTTTGGATAGAAGCATCTGCTAAATGCCCTATGTAAATATAAACACATATATATAATCCAAGACATATATGTCTTGGATTGGTCATCATCCAATTAGAGAGCAGAACACTTTCAAGAGCGTTGAGGTTTGCCACTGCATTACATTGATATGGCGCTGGACGGCTCCGAAGACAGAAACATTGAATTAATCTGAGCCTGATAAGAGTTTGGTAGCACCCACGGGTGACTTAATTTTAATAAATACTGTTTTTTTAGGGGAATATTACATTAGTTTCTCTTGTTCTTGCGTGACTCCACTCTGGTGGACTTTGAAGCATTCCCACAGACGCCCTGGATCACAGATTGAACCACTTACAGAAACCAACATTTAAAAAGATCTAGTTCACCGTTCCGTCATTCCCCCTAATCTCCAGCAACTGGAATGGTGTTCTGTGGTTTTCCTCGTCTTCCGTCCTGTTTGTTCTCCTCTCCTCTCCCATCTCGTACACACCTCTAAGCTCTCCCCCGTCTCCCACCCCCCCAGGTAATAGCATACTGCACTCGGCGGCCGACAGCGTGAGCAGCGCAGTGCAGAAGGCCAGCCAGGCGCTGAACGAGCGCGGCGAGCGCCTGGGCCGCGCCGAGGAAAAGACCGCCGACATGATGAACAGCTCGGAGCAGTTCGCCGTCACGGCGCACAAGGTGAGACCCCCACCACGCCGCCTCCTATTGGAGGAGCCCGAGACAGAAGAATGTCATTGCCAGTGACTGCTCTGTAATCGCTGTGCATATGACAATAAAAGAATCTTCAATCTTTAATCTAGATAGAGGCGGGTCAGTGAGTGATCCCTCGGTCTTAGTTTGGTTCCAATCCAGCGATTCTCTCTTGGATAACGTTTATATTCAGCCATTTTGAAAAGACGTCCATCCAATGAAAGTGTTCCAATAATTGAACACTGTTCTGTGAATTGTTGTATGCAAATAGAATTGAACACATATTAAAGGTTGTATCAGCGATTCTAGGCCGAAACATAAATTATCACATTCATCTGATCTTTCCTCACGATCCGCTAGC
>JAOTIX010000111.1:9137308-9151443 GCA_027123715.1 Gaidropsarus macrophthalmus
CTCTCTCTCTCTCTCTCTCTCTCTCTCTCTCTCTCTCTCTCTCTCTCTCTCTCTCTCTCTCTCTCTCCCTCCCAATCAGTCTCCTGCCCTCTCTCTCAATGACGCTCTTTCTCTCCCTCTTTTTTATTCTCCCCCTACTCTTGCTCCCCCCTCCTCACACACACACACACACACACACACACAGGTAACGCAGTCAGCTCCGCCCTGGCCGTTCGGAGCTCTGACACCGAGCCGGACGCTCGTCCAATCAGAACTCCTCATGAGCGAGGGAACCAAAGTTCACCATTAATACCAACGCAAGGTCTGCACTGGAGCAATTTGAAACAGATATACAGGCCTACAGGTATACACAATGTAACCATGACAACCTGGAACTAAACCAGAGGTTTTGGTCTGGGATGTGAGAGGGCATCATCGTGACACAATATTACACTACACAACACAATAACACAACTGTTACACAAAACCTTGCTGTTTGGGTTAGTCCACACAACCGGAGAATGAGGCTAAGTAGCGCTTTGGATCAGCAAATGAAATATTCATGAATTAAATTTGAATGTTATGAAAACACGGCAGATATAGCAGTTTAAGGACTGCTCAGCAAGAGTATTTTAGTGAAGTCCTCATCAGGATTTAATAAAGTGTTGAATAAGTACCCTCTCCCAAAATAGTTGAAATAAGTAGCTTATCATGGTATTGTGCCGTTCAGAACCAAGGGAGAGTTCTCAGTGTGTAGTCAGAGGCATATAGTGGTGGAATGAGTCAGCTAAACTGCCATTTGATGCAGATAAGTAGGGAATGCAAGTCGTTTTGTCATGTTAATAATTTAAGTTAAACATTCATGTATTCTGTTAGTCATTAAAATATTTATTTACTTGTTCAAGAGAGAATTGTACAAAGCTTGTAAAGTCTGGAGAAGTTTCCCCAGAAGTCTGCTGAAGTGCCATTGGGCAAGTAAATACTTGGCAATTATCTTCCCGCTTTTCAATTTGTCGACATTGAACAGATGTCCTCACAGTATTATTAATGATGGAATTGACATCTCGTTTATCATGATCCTTTAAAACTTCAACAATTCCTTTTGTTTTTGGAAATGTAATAATAAGCAACAGCCAATAATTGCCAACAGAGAAATGTAGGCTACTGCAAATGATGAAAGGGTATTAAGTGTGTTATAGTTTGGCTGTAAGAATTGATAACCTACAGGAACATTGACTTTGACCTTGATGATGATACGTGCGTATCAGGGGGTGAGAAATGAAGGTCACAATATTAATATGTGCGACACAAAAGCTAAGTTAGAATATTCATCCACTGTTGTAGTTTCAAGGTCATACTGGCTCACAGACCAACAGGCTGAGTCATGCTGCCTCAAAAAGCCTGAAATTCAACACAAAGAGATGAGTTGATTTGGGGAAAACTATTTTATACATTTGTCTGAATCCAAATGGAATGAACGCTATTTTGTCACATTTACTTGACGTATTCAGAAAGGATCCCATTAAGTCAGAAATGATGTGACTTCCGTCTCTTGTCAACACTCAGGCCAAGCTGTTCACCGATGTTTCCACCAGACCAGCAGTTTAGCGTTTCTTATCGCGCACCTTCATTCTCCACCTTTGTCCCGAAACGCATTCTCACCCGGGCGTCAAAACGGAACAATGGACACCGCCAACAGCACGAGGACGAGTTCAAAGCAGCGTTTAATCGCATTAGAAGTTGTTTTTCACGACTGTAAGCATTTTGATTGTTAAACTGCCATTTCCATTCCTTATCACAGCGGTGCAGTCATCTTGTCTTGAATAGCAGATGCAGTCTATTTGATTCTAGACAACCCCCCCGCCAACCCATTGGATATGCACGGTTCATTACATACAGACAGTGAGAAGTGAGGAGTCCACGTTGCGTACACCTTCTGGACATTTTGTAAAAAAAAAAATAAACAGTAACGATTCGAAAATCTAACAATCCATGCCGGATACCCTCTCAACTAAACAAACAAAGCACACATTTAGGTAGTAACATCGAGGAGCTGCCACTCTGGTTAGATGCTCTTGTTGAAGCAGGACACCACCCTGTTTGTCGGGGCCCCCTGGAGTGGCCCCCCGGGGCCCCACAGTCCTCCTTAACACAGGGGCTTGCCATGCCTCATGTTCTGGGCACACTTGCGGCCCACGTTGGCCCCCTCCAGGAGCAGGTCGGACAGCCGGTCCAGGCCCACACAGGTGGTGAGTGGGCTGATCAGACCGTAGAGCCCGCCCAGGGTGATGCTGATTGGCCAGCCGATGACCAGCAGGACCACCAGCCACATGATGCCCCAGAAACACGAGCCGCAGCTGGCCATCCTAGTCTGGGGGAGAGATAGGCAAAAACATCAACTAATAGACATTCATTTAACAGTAAGTAAAGTTGCAAATACAAAGAAATGATCTCAGTAGAGTTTATGCTGATTACTAACATTTTAGGAGTCTAAAATGCTAAAATGTATACGCTTTGTTAAGATGTGATCCATAAAGTACGTACAGTTTTCAGCTGGATCTAAAGAACTGTTTCAGGACTGCATGTTTAGTGGGCCTGATTCGTCAACAACAAGTGTGGTCATTTCCCCCTTGTGGGATTTCAAAATGACAAACACGAGTTGATCTTGGGTTTCCAGTCACTGTGGGACAAAGCCCCTACTAAACCACAGCATACTACAAAATACAGAGTACACGATCAATCAAGACCCATCTGGTCTTCCCTGGGGGAGCCTTCTAGACTTTGAATACTAAACTACCATGTTCTAACTGTTTTTTGTATCAACTGCAAGAATCAACAGCAAATATATCTTAATGTAAGAATCAATAATACGAAATGTCAACTCTTTTTGAAAATATAAACAATTTAGAGATATGACTTGAGAAATACCTTAGAAATTACTTTAGAGCTATGCGACTTAACAAAAAATATTCTTTAGAGAACTATATATCCTTCTCACTTTGGAGACATGACCAACATTTCTCCTGCATGTGGTTAGTCCCTTTCACACACACACACACAGACACACGCACACGTTGCCCAAACAGCAAGGGGGTTAGAGCGCCCCACAAAGTAGCCATCAACCCTGGAGAATACCTGTCGTGCCACTAAAAAAGTCATGTTCACCTTCAGCGCTGGAGAGATTCCACAGAAAGTGCAAACAGCCCCTGGTCCAGATATCCTCGAGACAGAAGTGTCCTCCCTCAGAGCTGACAGACTTGTCTTGGTCCGCCACCAGCCCACCAATGTCCCAACCCCCCTGCTCACAAGGTACAGACACAGCACAGACACAGACCGCCTGGGTTCCAGTGAGGCCGGGCTGAAAGGGAAGAGGTATTTAGCAATCTGGCAGCAGACATACCGAGCAAATGATGTTACACAATGTGACCGTTTGTGTGTGTGAGTGGAGCGAACGTGTGTGTGTCATGGGTTAGTGCAACGTGCGGTGGAAATAGCAGAACTAGTGTATTACGGCTTCAGGGGCTGCGTCTTTAGCCCGGCGCCTCCTTATGTGATCTAGACACACTGTACAAATGCATAGGAAAAGATTAATGATGTAGACGTGTCTCTTTTCCTCATTGTTGAACTGCTACACAAGCAAAATGCAGTGTCAGTAAAGACAATGTAGGGTTTAAAGGTTGTATCAGCAATTCTGCCATTTGTTTATTTGTTTTTGTGTACAATCTCAGCTGCCTACAGAGAAGCGGTTTTGGCCTAGAATCACTGATACAACCTTTAAGGTGTGATTTAAAGGTTGTATCAGCGATTCTGCAGCAAAAATTAGAGTATTTGAAGAGGCTGGTAGGCAGAAATGTTTTTGTGTATGGTCTCAGAGCATAGGCTGCCTAGAGAGACATTTTTTTGACAGCCTACTTGTGGGTCGGGCAGCTAGCGGAGGGTGAGGAATAAATGTGTCATTTATGGTTTTCGGCCTAGAATCGCTGATACAACCTTTAAGTCAACTTGCTCGGATGCTCACAGTGGACATTGGAGTTTTAAATGTTGTAGTGTCAGCCCTCGGAAATAACCCCAGCAGACGGCTCAGGTTGTCAACAACTCGTTGACAATGCCGCCCTCTCCCGCTTCGACGCTTAGCCAAGAGCATTTGTTTTCAACGAAGCCTGATCGACTGATCCACGATGAATACAACAATCCCCTCGCTACTCGCTGTTTATAGCTAGCCGGCTCCATGTTTGGGGGGTGTACTGCCGTAAAGCAGTTCGAAACTTTGCGCGATCTGATACTTCCACTGAGTCACATCCGGACCAGAGAAGCAAACGTGCATTTTCCCTTTTTCCACCCAGAAGCAATAGGGATTCGAAACAGCCACGATCGACCCATAACGTATTATATAACCATCACAACAACTCTTAACCTTTACAATTAAGCTAAATTAAGCTAACAAAGTTGCAGTTCCTCTTTAAGTCTGTAGACGGAGGCCCTGCGCTCCGCAGCCAGTGACGCAACTTGCTGGAGGGCCCTTCATGTGGCCCTGTGTGTTTGAGTCTGAAAATAATGGATGCGAAACACAGACGTGGTATTGAGGAAGCGATTCCTCTTTCACTTCAGTTCAAGTACAAAACCAGCGGCAGCATGGTGACCGCCAGGTCAAGAGCGTTACGGGAGGATACGGACAGGTTTAAAGGAGGAGAGATTACCACTACTGCACATCTGGGTGCGCGTGTGTGTCTGTGTGTGTGCCGCCGGTTCAAATCCCTCACCGGAATGCTGGCCCTCGGATTGGCTGACTGACCTATAAAGTCAGCTTAGCTCAGAGGCTTGTCACACGGGGCCCCGGAGACACCAGCCAATCAGATTGTCCGATTCGAGGTTGTGTTTGATGAGGGCGGCGCAGGAGGATGAATGGCCCGGAGAATCATGACGGGGGGAGACTTACCGCAATCTGTCAAACACAACCATGACAGAGATAATACCGAGTCTGAGAAGAGATCTGGGCGGGTGAGAGGGTCAGCAAGAAAAAAGGATACTTGATGTGTATGAAAAACATTTTTTATTGAAAAGTGAACACACATACAGTTTACAGAGTCAGTTTCATAAATCCAGGATAGAGATCAAAGGAAGAGAGAAACGTGCTACTCAACGTTTAGTAGAAAAATACACTAAACATACACTAAAACGGACCCAACTGACCACACATCATTCCTCTCTCTAGTGGGAGAGCGAGACAGGTCGAGAGAGAGAGAGAGAGAGAGAGAGAGAGAGAGAGAGAGAGAGAGAGAGAGAGAGCTCTATGTCTCTTGCTCTTCTCCGCTCTCCTCCCCTTCGCTGTCGCTGTCCCTGCCCGGGTGCTCTGGCATCTTAGGCCGCTCCTCAGCTTTCTGGTTCTCCTCCTTCGCTCCTGCTGCTGCTCCCTCAGTGTCTGCTGGTTTGGGCTCGGCAGACGCCTCCTCCTCCGCCACGTTATCCTGCTCCATGGGGGTCTCCTTGTCCTCCTCCTCCTTCCCCTTGGTCTCCTCAGTCTCCTTGTCCTCCTGGTCCACAGCACTGGGCGCCTCCTCCGGGACGGCCTCCTTCAGGGTTTGCTTGGGGGGCAGAGCTAGCCGTTGCTGTTGCTGTGGGGGACGGAGCAGAGAGGACACGTGGGTCAATTAAAGACCCGCACCCGCACACAAATGGACGCAGGAGGGATTATAATGGGATTAATATATGATTAATAAATTATCATAAATCATGAATTCATTAGTAATTAATCATGACTTCATATTTGATTATATTACCTCATATACTAATAATTTATGAATCATTTATATCAGTACTACAATGTAGGTCATATAATCAAATATGAATTCATGATAAATGACAAGTGAATTCATGATGTATTATCATTTATTAGTCATTTATAGCCATTTGTTATTATAATGTGTTAGGCTAATATGGATAAGGTCACCCTTAGTCTTCCCTTTTACATGTCGTTTACATGCTTTTAGAAGTCTTTTTGTAGAAGTCACTCGACCGTCTAAAAGCTGTCTAGAAGATAAAAGGTAAAATAGGATCTTTGATGGAGATGGTGTATTTTCCCTCTGCCAAATGCAGACAGGCACCCCGTCCTCGAACAGGATTCTCTAAGGATTCTCTCAGCATTCCTGTGTGTCGTGGCGTGGCCCTGTCTCTGTGGTGGGTGAAGGTATCCTGGTTCAGCCCTGGGTCCTCCTCAGACGTACACCACCCCGTTGCCCATTAGCTCTCCCTTGTACTGACCCGGAGCCATCGGCTCTTGACTGACCCACTTCCCATGCTGCACTAAAGTGTAAAGGTTAAAACATTTTCAAAATAGCTAGGGGGGAAACAGAGGGAGGGAGACGGAGAGAGGGAGAGGGAGAGAAAGCCCCTCTTCCAGCTGCTTGATGTCTGACTGTAATAGAGAGGGAGAGGACGAGTCTGGGGGCTTGCTGTCGCGTGAGTGTGAGTGTGTGAGTTTGAAACCCCTCATGCTAAAGAGCCCTGGAGTAAAACAGTCCAGCTAGTGTGTTGTGATATAACAGCAACTTGGTAAACTGCTGAACCAAACTGCGGTATCAACCGTAATGGCTGAGCACCATAATGACATTATGTTCCCGAATTGGCTGAAGAGCAGGGTCATGTGACGGCTGGGGTTCTACAGCCCTGGTGATTGGCTGAAGAGCAGCATCATGTGACGGCTGGGGTTCTACAGTCCAGATTGGCTGCTCTCCCAGCGTTGGTGTGCAGGGCTGTTACCTGTCTCTGCTGCTGCTGCTGCTCCATCATCCTCATGTACATGGTGTACACCAGGTTGGCCATCTCCGGCATGTCCTTCACCGCGTGGTCCGGCTGCTTGGACGCCTCTCTCTGGCGGACAGAAGAGATGGGATGGGTTAGGAGGCTGTCCCTCACACAGGACAGGTGGGGGTGGGGGGAGACAGCAGAGTGGTGGAGCGATCCCTTGGTCCTGGTTAAATCTACACCCAGGAGCCTCTCCACCAGCAGGTTGTCAACGGGGTTGAGACTTCGCCCCGACGTTAAAGTTTGTATCAGCTATTTTCATGCCGAAACATAAATCATCACATTCAACTCATTCAATAACTTTCCTCACGATCCGCTAACCGCCCGCCCCATAAGCAGGCTGTCAAAACAACGCGTCTCTGTAGGCAGCCTATGCTCCGAGATCGTACACAAAAACAAATGGTGCTACCAGCCACTTTTTTTCCAGCCAGTTTTTTGCTGCAGAATCGCTGATACAACCTTTAAGTCACACCTTAAAGGTTGTATCAGTGATTTAAAACCATGTCTCCGTAGCGTTTTGATTCAAAACCACGTCTCAGTGGGCAGCCAATGCTCCGAGATCGTACACAAAAACAAACGGTATTAGTGAACAAATGGCAGAATCGCTGATACAACCTTTAAAACTTCCCATCTGAAACTTGGGAAACACCTGAGAGTGCGTACCACTGACGGGGGCGTGTCGGTTCCGCTGTATGAAAACATAATAACTGTGTACCCGTTGCACTGGCGCCTGTCTCAGCGCACGGGCGGTTTGCTACACAAGGCGAGACACGTGAGGAGCATTACCTCCGGCGCTCTGTCGCCTCTGAAACGGAGTAGCGGTAATGTGCTGCGCTCACCAGCGGCTCATTGAGCAGGAGGTTTAAAAAAAGGCCTGCGTGCTTTATGGAGCTGCAGAGATAAACTGCGCTGGAGCATTTTTTATTGCTGGGGAGGTTATAGAGGAGTGGAGGGACCCTTTAATCACTTGTGCCATGAGAGGACATGCTGCTTGTCCATTGCCAGCTCCCCCGTTTCAGACGCGTTAAGCCTGGTTTATACTTCTCCGTAAAGTGCTGCACGTGGACAGGGAACGCCCTCTCCGTAGTACAGAGACCCTCTCCGTACTCTCCGGGACTGTCCGTCACTCCGTCGAGGGAAAACGGAGACAGCAAGGGCTGATGGCGAGGGTGATTGGTCCTCCAACAACGTCATGTCCAGAGTAACTTTTCCGGTTTGACTGCACTTTGTAAATAGTTTATTTACATTTATATAGTTTATTACATTTTTTATTAGAATTTGTATCCCTTTTTAATTACAATCTGCGTATGGACGCATCAAGCGACCGTCAACCTGTTTACCTGTTTATTTTGCCGACAGTGAACTTCGAAGGCTCAAGGGGTCTCCGTAGTTATGCAAACGGATTACGTATTAAGGAAACGGAGAAGTATATCCTGGCCTTTAGCGTACGTACGCGTGTCCAGCGCTCTCAGTGTTTCAGCGAGGCTGGCTGCCCTCTGTTCATAGACTGGGCCGTAGGTTTCTGTATGAGGTCGCTCAAGTCAGGGCTAGCCACGGGCCCGTGTGCGTGCGTGCGTGCGTGCGTGTGTGCTTGCGTGCGACTCACAGGCTGCTCCTGGTTGAAGTACTCGTGCGGGCGGATGTGCAGCTGCAGCGGCCGGGCGGTGAGCTGGTTGAAGGCGGGCGTGAGCTCGAAGCAGTTCTGGAAGAGCGCCGCACGGCCGAACACGTAGAGGCCCAGCCGAGCGCGGGACATGGCCACCACCAGACGCCGCACGTCCCTGCGGACACAAAGGGACAGGCGGGGACGACAAGGTGAGGACTGGCTCATCCAGGGACACAGGGAATACGCACCATGGGGAACACAATGATTTGAGGGTTTTATTTGTTTATTGTTGGCCCGCGACCCTGTTCATATGGAAGAAAGTACCAATGACCCTGAGAGAACGAATGCAAGAGAGAGAGTGAGAGACAGAGAGAGCAAGCAAGAGATCGAGAGGGAATGAATGCAAGAGAGAGAGTGAGAGACAGAGCAAAAGATCGAGAGAGAGAGAGAGAGAGAGAGAGGCAGAGATAATCAAGGCAGTCAGGGGGAGACGAGGGAGATCAGCAGAGGAGAGGGGCGTGGCCTATTTCGGTCGTCGGTCACATTCCAGGCCGGACGGCGTAACAGGATAAATGCTTAATAAATGTCTGTTATCTGTCCGCGAGCTCACGCCGCGCTGCACAGAGCACCCTTAGGGAGCCTGGCTTAACCCGGCCTGATAGGAACCCATTGTTATCCACTCAATCTAATCACTTTAGCCACCCTGAACGCCGCGGCGCGCTACAGGCTGCTGCTCTGGGTCCGGAGGCTGAAAGCAGGGCTGTGGTTCCAGGGTGACGCTCGGGGATGTTGGGCGATGGAGGAAGACAGAAGAGATGGGCGGTTCAGCGTGGGGCCTTACAGTCACTGGTGATTGGTGGACACTGCATTTTGTACCTTGAATTTGTCCTTCGATAAAACGAGAGACGTTGTTTCAAAGCAATGAGCTTTTAAAAAAAAAAAAAAAAAGATTTCCTTCGGCTGTATGTTCTTGCCGCACAGAACTTCCTAGCTTATTGGGTCGGTAATTTCTGCTCGACTCGTGAAAAGTGGAAGTGGGATATCACGGAGGATTAGAAGTGGACGCTCCCATCTTTGCGGAATTTAAGCAGCCGTGGGCAGGATTCAGAAGCGATCCTTGTTTTAATGAGGAACAAATTGGCTCCAAATCATAATACAGCGCAGGCATGCAAAATCTTCCTCCATCTCTCCCCAAAATCCGGATATGTAAAGCAGCAGCACCACGATACGGGCAGAGCAGAGGCTTAAGAAGATTAATCCGCACGGTGCACGCGATGGGAACAGGAATACGGATCAAATGCACACCATGAGCACAACTACAAATCAGGAGTATCCGGGAGTGCATCTTTTAAATACGCCAAGCTCAACACCGTGCATTATACATAAAAAGGAATTCCAAATCAAAATAATATTGCCTCAGACGTACCGCAACAGCACCAGCCAATAAGCAAAGGGGCTTAAGAAGAGGTGAACCAATCGTGGCTAGAGACGCCTGTACACCCGGCGCCGTTGTCAAGACACTGACCTAGGCAACTCTGGGACTTGGCAGGGCGCTGTTGCTGAACACGCATGCATGCCCGAGTGTGTGTAAGATACAGTAGACAGTAATAAAGTATGTGTGTGTTTCAGCAGCAGGGACGTGTTTCCCAGTCAACAAGTGAGGGTCAGCTTGTCATACAGTCGGCCGGCTGTATGACTGTATCTTTGGTTGTCACGGAAGCCGGCTGTATGACTGTATCTTTGGTTGTCATGGAAACCGGTTGCCATGGGGAGAGAGGCGGGGAGGGGGGAGAAGTAGAGTGTGTGTGTGTGCACGCGTGTGAGAGAGAAAGAGCGGCGACAGAGCAGACATGAGCAGGAAGGGGAACAGTGAAGGAGGGTAGGTAACAACAGCGTGGCGACGACATTGCTGTAACAACATGGAGGGGAGAGGGAGGCCCACACAGCCAGGAGGCCAGGCGCCAGAAGTTGGCTCTCACCGCACCGCCAGCGGGCCAAGATGTTTTCTAATCCGACGTGAGACAAGATCAAATGAATGATAGCGGAGACGAGGGCAGGCAAGGTGCTGTCAACAAGATAAATCACTGCTCTGCACACGCACACACACACACACACACACTGCATCACAAAGCCCTGCCTCACCCGCCAAGATGAGGAACGCTGACACAAAATAGAGGTTGAGTTATTAGGAGACGCCGGCCCTCATTTGCATACGCCTCCACGAGGATGACCGAGACCTTTCCCTTTGACCTTTAAGGGGGGGAGGGCCTGGCGGCGCTGTGACGGTGCCTATCTGTAAAGGAGTCGGCGCCAGCAGCAGTATTTGCACATCAGAGCCGGCCCAGAAGACCGTACAGTACAGTACAGCACAGCACAGCACCGCTGGGTGTCTTAAAGGAACACACCACTATTTTTCCATACTGATCTATGTTCTTCCCTGATCTTAGACGAGTTAATACATACCTCTCTCGCCCTCTTATCGCTGTGGCACGCAGTGCTACTTTGCTAGCACAGTGACCTGCACGCCGTCGCCTGCACTACCTGATATTACTGCACCGACGTCAAAGTGCTCCCAGTTGTTATTCCGCCATACATTATAGTTATCCTTTTTATCCGCTGAGAAAATTGGCATGTTTCATTTTGTGTAACCGTACTTGGGTCAGGTAAGGTAACCGTATTTAAATAGGGAAAACGTGGAAGTGCTTGGGCGCTTGCAATGCTAGCAAAGTAGCGCTGCGCACCAGAGCGATTGAGTGCACGCATCAAGAACAAGAACATAGTTTAGTATGGAAAAACGGTGGCGTGTTCTTAAAGTGTCACGGACTCCCAACAAAAGCAGGATAGTACAAAGGCCTCTGTCAACAGGGACCTGCTCCTCAGCAGGCTAATGACCAAATAAGGACGACAGTAAGGCCGGGAGAAAGGGAAGGGACAATAGGATGATAGGGAATGTGCCTGCGGAGGCGCAGGTAGAGAGGCGACTAATAGTCCGCCTGAGCCCTGCTCAACGGCGAGCCTTTGATCCAAGCGTTTCTCTTTGTTCGCTACTCCCACCCCAATCATTTTCCCCACAAAGGCCTTCCCCGAGCCCACCCCGAGGTAAAGGAAGTCCATTGCAGGCACGATTTTTCTAATTGTCCCCTTCACTGCGGTCCCAGATCACCCCCACCCCCCTCACACGTCTGAAGTTAAGCCCCGAAGAGACAAAAGAACGAAGACGACTTGCTTCACTTATCAACCCCGAATGCCAACTCCACAGTCAGCACACAGGAAGAGGCAGAGCGTCTGTGATTGGCCGTTTCCCCGGGAGACCAGAGACTCAGCTGCATCTTCCCGCTTGGGTCCCCCGTTTCCCCTCGGGGGGGATGTGACGTCCCGGTGACGTGTGGTGTTCATTCAACATATATTCATGCCCTGCTGGGAGACTGCGGTGTTGGTGCATGTGCGTCTCAGGAACAGGAAGTGGGCCGCTGCGAACGCTTACCTCAGATGTCCGACGGCTTTGGTGCGGACCAGCGAGAGGATGATGTAGTCGTTCTGCTGACCCTGGAATCTGTCAACCGTTGTCACCTGCACACAAATACAGATGGATGAATATGCCCTTTTAACGCACACACACACACACACACAGAGGCAGGCACACAGACACACACACACACACACACACATAGGTGTATGCAACACACACACAAAGGTACATAGACACAAGCAAACACACAAACACACACAGACAAGTACACACTGACAATTGAAGTTACCATAACTTCATACTGCAATGGGACAATTTTGTTCAATTTAATAATAAACTCAAAGCTGCCAAAGCGTTGTGTGGTGCCAGTTCTCAGTACAGCATACGTTTTGGAAGGGAAGACATGGCATGGACGTACTTTTCGGATGGGGTGTACTGAAGAAAACAAAGTAAGGTGAACTGAGCTGATCAGATAGCGACGGGCTAAAAGCTTTGGTCCCCCATCCCGACAGAGGAAAGCGCTTTGCATGCATCTTTAATGCACTGGTCTGCTGCTCCTACTCTACACCTCTGTCAAAGCTGTGCTCTGGGAGGAATTGAGTGCAACCGTAGTCCTATCTGGAGGAAAGGCTGCAAAACACAAGACATGCTCCAGCTCAACAGCCTTTTCCGTTTAGACCAGGGATGTCAAAACTCCTTTTTGTTCAGGGGCCACATACAGCCCAATTTGATCTCAAGTGGGCCGGACCAGTGGGAGGTCCGGCCCACTTTGCAAAGTCATTACCCCGGGCCGGATTGGACCCTTTGGTGGGATCTGGCCTGCGGGCCGTCTGTTGGACACCCCTGGTTTAGACCCAATCTGAAGAACGCCTTGTTCGCGGTTCAGAGCCTCGCCCAGGTACCACGAAACACGACAGCTCCCCCACGCTACATGAATCACCCCGCGGCCAGGGCTGCATTCCAGTAGTCCCCTGCAGCAGCGGACGCTTGTCTCTGAGCTGCCATTCAGCTCCTCTGTGCAGCGCAGGGCTGCAGGGATGCAGAGATGCAGAGGGAACGCTCTGCATGCCTCAGCGAGAGAGAGGCACCGCAAGGAACACTACCACCCGGACAAAGGGATGGAGAGGAGGAGAGCGAGGAGGGCGAGGAAGGGAGAGGATGATATGGGTGGTTATGCACCAGTACACCCATGTTTATTTTGGACCCCCTGTTGCCGTGTAGAACAGGTGCAGCACCTGAGGGGGGGGCAGCAGCATGTTGGCTTTGTGGTACACACGCATCACCACAGACCTCCCCCTTATTACACTCTGCCTCCGACCTTAAGATGACCCCCCCCCCCCCCCATCTCTGGTATTGCATGCATGGACACTTGGACAGATTTACCAGATGGGGTCGGTTTGGTGAGCAAAAACACAAGGGTTTCAGCTACTGGGTGTACACTGTGGCACACAGAGAGACAGAGACAGGGACAGAGACAGAGACAGAGACAGAGACAGGGACAGAGAGAGAGAGAGAGAGAGAGAGAGAGAGAGAGAGAGAGAGAGAGAGTTGGAAATAAAGAGAGTGACAGGGAGAGAGAGACGGATAGAGGGAGAGATGGAAAGGGTTAAAGACAGAGAGAGAGCGAGGGGAAGGAGAGACGGAGACAGCATGGGGTCCAGATAGAGGGGCCCTCAGGGCAAAGCGTTTTGCATGGTGTTTAGTTATTTATGTGAACTCTTCCTGTGAGTGAATCGCAGAGGTCATGTCACAGTAGCAGCAAATTCATGTCTATGGATACAAGATCACCTCAGGTACTGGGCAAACATGTCTGTATTCCCAAACATGTGCTCTCATTAAAGCCTAAGCTATGCTTACAGAGGCATTCATCACCTTCCCCCTTTTCTTTCACAAGAACCTTATTCACCTGGCAGCCAACTTGGTTCCATCTCCATTTGCAAAGCTAGCTGGGCGGGAACTGTATGTGGTAGTATGGTAATGATGGCAGCAAGGTAAAATGGTCAGTTGCCACTGCATACACTTGCAGTTGAAATTTGCAAGGAAAGGACTCCAAACATCCCCATTCCTGTTCCAAACTACTACAAAAGGGCAAGAAGCCATTGTTCAAAATCACGGTTCCCACCTTGAGATGTGGGGTGACGAAGGACGTTGCTTGCTGTGCTGTCTGACGCTGAGAGTGTATGTGTGTGTGTGTGTGTGTGTGTGTGTGTGTGTGTGTGTGTGTGGGGGGGGGTGTGTGTGAGTGGGTGCGGAGTGTGCCTGACCCCTCACCGTAGCGCC
>JAOTIX010000111.1:9473683-9486831 GCA_027123715.1 Gaidropsarus macrophthalmus
GGCGTGGGGCAGGGTGGGGGGGGTTGACAATCTGGAAAGGGGCTGCCTCCTTCAGCACGGAGAAACACGTCTTCTCCCCCACCAAAACCAACTCTCACCAAATGAGATGTGGCCTGAGGCGCTATATTAAAAATGCATATCAAAGCAAAGGGAGAGAGAGAGGGAGAGAGGGAGAGAGGGGAGAAGAAACGGACGTGCGAGGGTCCAGCCAAACACATTTGCATATCTAACTATCAGATCGCCTCCCCCCCCCCCAGCGCTCGGCACCCAGAGCGGAAAATGATTAATCAAATAATTCCGGGGGAAAAAAATTATTTACAACCAAATGGAAAGGATAAATGTATGAATGTGGAGCAGGAGGCAGGACGGCGTGTGTTGACGCGCGCGTAAAAACTCACATGCTTTCCTTCAGGTGGAGCGCTGCAGTTAGTTAACTATTTACTACCGGGTCATAATCACACAGCATATGGGGACACGGCGGACACACACACACACACACACACACACACACACACACACACACACACACACAAACTATAGCCCGCACTGCCATGTATTTTGTGTTTATGCTGCTTGAGGTCACATTAAGGTTCATCACAGCTATATGTCCAAACAGAGCAGTGTCATCATTTCTTCACTTTCACACTCTTTATCATCCAAATATATTATCCTTTTTGTAAACAGAACAAAAAAGCCTTCTTGTTCAATCCAGCATGTGTTATAAATATGTATACCTATATTTACTTTCCTAACACAAAACAAAGTAAATAAATGATTCTGCATCTAATCACTGTGAAATCCCACCAGATAAACGCCTTGTCACTCCGCTCTAAAGTGTATTTATTTGTCGATGTTCCTCGTGTGCTTTATCAGCATATCTGTTTTTTTTTCTTTCTAATTATACAAATATGTCTCACGAGTGATCTGGTGACAGAGCAAGAGTAGAAGGCACGGTTGGATATTTGGCTTGAGTATCAGCCATCTGCCATGGAACTAAACAGGCTATAGTCTATCTCATCCCCTCAATATAAACAACATCATGCCTCGTTTCTACACGAGTGCTGCATGGGCTTTTAACAACACTGCCATGGCGAGGATTTCTCGGCAACACACTGGGCATTTGCAGTCTGCTTGCGTTTAAATACATATGTGTGTACGGCGACGGCTCCCAGAGGTCCCTGGCTATGGGGCCCACAGCCAGGGCCAGCAGATCCGCGACGCACTGACGTTTCACAACTCCTCGAACCCATTTTAACCAGCAGTTCACTTATTAAACAGAAAACATAATTTCCCCTCACCCAGATGACACATTCAATCACACAGACACCCTAATAGACCAGCTTATTCCATAATGAATTCGAAGGAAAAAAAATCTACCGTTTATTGCTTGCTCCGTTTTAATCCTCGGGAATCGATCCTTAATTTTTAAAGGCAGTAGTGCACTTCAGGTGAATATAATTGAATTCAGCATCATGGAGCCTGGAGTCATAAAACGACAGGCGGAGGAAGGGGGAAAGCCAGTGCGGAGCTACAACACAGCGCTAATCGATAGGAAACGATTAAACAAATCTACATCAACGGCAACGCAAGGAAAAAAAGTCCTCCAGACGAAGCATCATCATATGCCTTGTGAACTTGACATTGATAATCAGCCTTTAGTCCTGATGTCTATCTCAATAGGGTTCCACTTTCTCCACCTCCGCAGCCCAATCCGCGGCTCTACACGCACAGTAGACCAGGGGCAGCGCCCACAGCCCATAAATAAAGCTCTTTTCTCTTTAAATATCAGCCTACAGCAAAAGCTTAGCGTTGATACCCTGCTCTACCGTAAAACCCGAGAAACACACCATTGCTGCGCATGTTCGGCATAGGCACATACACACAATAACAGCCATGCATGCAGGCATAGGCACGCACGCACGCACGCGCACGCACACACACACACGCACACACACACGCACACACACACACACATTATACACACATGGGTGCCCCTAATCAAAAGATTAAAACAATAACTCTCTCCATTGTGTTCCTCCCAGCTTTTGACCTTAGAACAACGACCGTCACCATTTTTTTTACAAAGCACTTAGCACCCTTTGCTTATGGTTACAATATAAATATATATACTGAGCCAAAGTACTGTCGAAAATCACGACTTGTGAAATGGCCAACAAATATCGAAGTGTCTTTTCAAAAACGTCATTTTGAAAACGGTGTTGATCATAAATAACCACAGAGAAGCAGACATATCCTCTTACAGCAGACTACTATTTCCTTTCACAGCACCAACAACGCAAGCAGACAAAAATCAATAGCCATAGGCCTGCACCAAAGCAAACACACTAAACCACTTTTACATTTCATATTAAAGAGAGAGAGAGCGTGACTTACATGATCTGCAAGGTTAGTCGAAGATCCGGATAGCTCCTCGTGATCTGATTTGGAGCTGCCGTCCCGTTCGTCAATAACTAGATCTATTGGCATTTTTCCTTTCAAACAACTGATGTACCGGTGGCAAAAATTGTCGCAGAGCTCGTGCACCTGGAACAAGCGGGAAACACCTTTGTTCAGGATGTGGACACCGTGAGCTCGCTCCAAGAATAACTCCAATTAAAGGGATATTATCGCCGGGGTCAAGGAAACAATAGTGGAATTGTTGCGCTGGTTATTATTCTCCAGAGACAGGAGCAACAAGTTGAAGGACAAAAACAATAAACAAGCAAGATATACGCTGGGTAGATAACAAGTATTTACAAAGAAAAGCTCCTGATCAATAATAGTGTCAATGCAGGCAAAATTGCAAAGGTATTTAGTCCATTATAGCGACGTCAATACATTAAGTCAAAATGTTTGGTTTACATATTTTTTAACAGTAAACATATATGAGATATAGGCATACTTTCTTTGCAAATAAATTAAATTGCAATAAATAATTCAGGCCCATGCATTTCTTAATTGAAATTAAATTAATAACTACTGTTCACATTAGGGTAAATAATGTCAAAAAAAACGACAAAGAAAAAAATTATATATATTATAACATTTACCTTCTCTAATTCCAAAAGATGAAATCGTAATACTTGTATGGCTTGTATCATCTGTAAATTAAAAAAAGGAGGAAAAAAAACAATGAATACAATTAGCATATTTTCTTTACGATAATTCCACAAAAATGGCATAGCGAATATTTCACAAATGTTGAGGCAGTGAATTGTACAAAATCCTCACTTCATTTAATTTCATGAGTAGGCCTAATACAGTGACCAAATGTGTTATACGTGTTATAGGCCTAATAGAATATCCTTTTACAATTGCGCACAGACTTTTCATCACATTTCACATGTGTCCATGATTTGAGCTTTCATAGTAATTTCCAAACTGCCCTATAGTGCAAATCACCAAAGTTAAAGGCATATCGCGTGCACATAGCTTTCTAGTGACCATGGCTACAGGGGAGTTGACCCGCCGAGGGAATCCAGAGTCTATCCCATAATGAGGCTACGCTCTCGGCCTCCTGTTGGTAGCTTTTCACGTTGCCACTCCACACCCCTCTGAGCAATAATCCCAGCTTTAGTTTGAAACAATGTATTTGTCCTTGAATGTTTGCTTTTTGGATGATAGTCTGCCCTGGGTATTGTTGTGGTTATACGGACCAGTGTACACACAAACAAGGGAAAGTTCATAATTAACGGTGTCTAAAAAATATATTTAGTGTCATGGAGCATTATGAGATGATGGGCTTACCAAATTGTCCAACTCAGGATTTGATGAAAATAAAGGTTTTTCTGCGCGCACCTAAAATTGCACACAGAATATTAATATTACTTTACATGTGGAATCCCAGACCTAACTATGCATTTCTATAATTATGTACGTTTTTAATTTCACACAAGGACACAATTAACCATACATTATGGCCTACAATCAAACAATGACAATTAAAAAACATAAATACTCTGCCCTAGTCTGACTCATATCAGCTGTACGATTCAGTGTAAGCTATAATTCCCCGAGCTCCTATTGAACGCATTAGCCCTCCAAAGGTGCTTTGAGTTAACACATTATAAAAGTGACCTGTTTGGCAAAGACAGCGATGTCCTCGTTGAATGAATCTGAAGAGCAGACGTCGCCGCCCGCGACGCCCGGCTCCCTCGGAGTGCAGGTCGCGAGCTCGCACTTCTCAAAAACCAGCGCGAGCAGGGGAAATAAAGGGTGCCTGCACGAGAGAGAACGGTCTGTATGAGCCCACGCTCCAGAAAATACTTGGACCATGCGATCCCAACACACAGCGAGAACAAGTAAAATATAATCAACAAAACAAAACAGCAAATCCAAACGGGTGAGGTAACGCTTTACGGCACTGAACAACACATGCAAAAAGATGAGCTTTATAATTATGGAGCTTTAATTATACAATGGCTATTCTATTCTAAAGCCCTATTGTCGCCACAAGCACCGAGTAGGCTGTACATTTCTCCCTTAATATGACTAAGTTATAACTCATCGCCTGATGTGGTTATGGTGATATTTCAGAAAGCATGGGAGAACTTTTTGCAGTCAAAATCAAAACAAGTCAGCCGACTTGAAGACAATAACAAGTTTGTTTTTTTGCTTTTTTCTACAGGCTTCCGTACGCCTAATAATTATATAGTCACTAAAGGTATACGAATCAGAATTTAAGAATGCAGGCAGTAATTTGTATTATAATAGACTAATAAATATAATTTTATTTCTTTTTTTAGGGTGTTCCTTGTAATTTTGTGACAAGGGCGTAACATCCACATCCATGACACCTTGACTGGGAAAGTCTTAATTATATTTAGCCATTTATAACACAAATCAGCAAAGTGCAATCCCTTCCAGAGAAGAAGAGTTGTCCTCCTCTCCACCTACCCATAAATTTGATCTTTATCCCTCTTCAGGACGTCGTTGACAGCGGAGCCCATGCTGGTGGGCATGACGTTGGGATGGGGAGCATGGGCCCCGTAGTGCTGGCTGGCGTGCAGCGGGGGGCCGTGGTTCAGGTGATGGACCTGGGGAAGCGGCCGAGGGGCGTGCGGGTCTCCGTACATCGACGCCGGGACTCCCACTCCGTCCATCCCACCGTAGTGGGCCAACTCATCGTACTGAAACACACAAAGATCACCAACGTTAGCGTTACCCACCGTTTAGAGCAACCAATGGAGAATACAGCCAGTTGTACAAGCGTTGATATTTTTACATTTATCAAACTATAAGAATTAAGACTTGTTTGCTTTTTGCCTTTGACTCTAGCGATGTTGGACAGAAATGAGAGCATAAAGCACATTCCTCTCCGTTCGCCGTACATTGTTATCTACAAGTAGAATGTAGACCATAGTGCTAAAACAATCAATGCAATCCAAAAGGTTTGTCATTACCAAAAACATTGTAAACTTCTTTATCGCCGAAGGAGAGTTACTTTGGCAAAACACCGAATTAGTGTGCAGTCCTCTGTGCGTCTGCTCCACGATACACGCAGAGGCGGTCGGTTAAGCAAAGGCTGTCACTTTGCTTGAAGAGTAGGCTACGGCACTGCAAAAACGTCAAATCTAGGTCTACTGTCTTAGATCGGAATACTTTGTAAAGTAGCTCCCACCGACAACGGGTTAGCGATACCGAGGCCCCCCTATAGTGGTTTTGTACAGATAAGTGTTGGAGATTTAAAACCTACCCTTTGCGCCATCAGACTGCCCTCCAATAAACTCCTGAATGTGTCGAATATTTAATATCCCAGTACGGTTCGAAAGTGATTTAGTAGTAAGATTCCCCTTCTCAACAACTTTGCGAATTCTCCTATCCGCTAATGTACTTCAGTTGAAGTAGTAGCATGAGGAGTTTTACAATTTTTCTTGTTTTCCTCTTTCCTCCAAAAAGAAAAAAATGCGCCAAACTGAAGGTTACAATCGGCCCATCAACAACCTGCATGTAACTAAACTGTCGTGTCTCATGGCTTTTTGCCACTCCAGCTGTCAATCAAAGCCAGAGGTTGTCAAGGTAATGAATGAATGATGGTTGGTGATGATGTTCAAGAGAAGATGAATCTTTTTAGCCCCGTTTTCATCCCGCAAGTCCGCGTCCCCTTCTCTCACTCCGGATCGCTGTGTTGTTTTATTGCAAGTGTAAAAAAAAGAAAAATCAGAAGAAATTAAGGGATCGCAGTTGCAGATCTTTCCTTCTTTTTCCCGCCGTAGGTATTTGGTCTATCTCGCGCACTGAGATGAGTGAGTGTCAGCGCGTGTTGGCAGGTCGGCTGCTTGCTTGCTTATAGAAGAGTCAGTTCGCTGCGCTGATCGGTGGGCGAATGAAATGACGGATCCCGGAAGTAGTGGTGGCCATAGCCAGTCCTGCAGCAGCTAGACGAGAGAGGAGAGACCCAATCCTGTGATATGCAGAGTATGCACGACGAGGACGGCTTCAACTCTTCACGGGGGGAAAAGCCAAACAACACTTCTTCTTATGCTCCTTCCCCCAGCCAATTCCTCTCGTCGAAAATACTCCTAAGAAAAACAGAAAGCGCAGGATAAAGAAGTTGTGCTTTTTTTTACAAGCGCGTTTGTTTAGAATGCAACTGTTAATAAGACCGTGTCGAATAAATACAGCCAAGACACATACTACATAAAAACCGATATTAAAACAGTATTACGCATGAAGATTTCGAAGTTTTACGCACGGTCCACTCTAAGCAAGAGATATAAGCTGTCAAATGTTCAAACTTTTATCCATCCTACCGATGAAATGCAATGAACACTGTATAAACCATGAGCATCATAAATTAAAAGTATCTGATGCATTTTGAGTTTAATTTATGAGCATGACGCTTACTTGTTATCTGTCGTGTGGTTACAGCCTGCAATATCTACAGCAATACCTTCCAATCTCACAGATAATTATGCTCTATGGCCCGTTAAGGAAATTAAACAATACGGACCACCCCTCTGAGCATAGAATGAACTTTTCCAAGCAGAGAAAGGTTTTGTGCAGAAGTAATTTTGTGTTTTTCTTTCGTCCAATCCCCTGTCTTGATAGAAATCGTGCCTTACCTCGGAGTAGTCAATTATCAAAGCTCCCCGAGATCATCAATCATGTGAGGAGATTGAAGTTTAGAGGAGGAGCAACGCTCCGGCCATTGATTCCACTGAAGCCCTATTCCCCCCTCAGCTCTTAGGAGCAACACAGGAGCAGGCCGTTGATCCCCTTTAATATTTCGCTTCATCCACGATAGCGTGCCCTCTGCTGTTGTGCGTGGATGACATCATCGGGTGTATTGATAGGTTTTCACATATAGGCATCCACTTATGGCTATTCTTGATTATTCTTTTTTTTCTGGAAATTAGACCAAAGTACTCAAAGGTTTATGATGAGGCAGACGCATGTAGGGAGAGCGAGAGGGAGCGGGAGATAAAGGGCTGTTTGGCTGCCGTCGGAGGGTCAACAAACTCCCCCAACTCACAACAACAACAAAAAAAAGCCATATGGTTTTTCGAGCCGCACAACAGACATAGCAATTAAAAATATTTAATAAATGAAGCACTGACAACACTTATGTTTGCTGGCATAAGGGGGTGGGAAGACGCCCGACACACGAGCAAAAAAACTGCAGGGTTGACAAACGGCTGTGTGGACATTTTTCGTGCGCGCAAAACCCCAAGAAGGACCTACGGCGCGGCGGCGCGCACAGCCCCGTGGCGCTCACCGTCTCCAGGTCTCTCTCCTCGCGCTCTGCGCCCTGACCGCCGCGCCGCCGCCGCTCCGTAAACACAAGCCGGCGACCGAAGACTGCTATTTTTATGAGCTAAATACTATCGTTCACATTGATGTGTACCCTAACGGTTTGCTTCTGTTCTATTCCTCCTCGGGACACGCGTGGTGAGTAGCCAAAGCCTTTTACTGTAGTATAGCGTAACCATTGTGATGGGGGGGCTATAAGTGAGTTCCGCGTGATTGGGTGTCCTTGACTGCGCGATATAATGGGAAGTTTTGTAATTGTTTTATTGCATTTATCTCTGTTGTTGATGTTTTGGGGTTGAAGTCAGTGTTTTTGTGTCTAAAATGTAGTTTCCGCGAAATGTATCGAAATGTTTGAACGAAAATAAAAATAAAAACATAGTCGTGAATATTATTCGTCGTTTCGCTTTTATTTTGAAAACATGTTATTTTTCCCCCCCAAGAGGACTTATGCAAAAAGTCAAGAGACCGTGCGAAAAAAGCGACGCTTAATTATGCGTAACCAATGCTTGCTTCTCAAGAATCGTATTATGTAGCCTACCCTTAAACACCCATTAAGAAATTGGACGGGCTGCATTATTAAAGGTTTTAACATTTTTGGTGAAAAAACGCCTGTGACCAACAGGATGTAATGAGCTCTTATAAGTTGTTGTATTTAAACATTTCTAAGTCCAATATAAAAATAGCCAATAATATTGAAGTTGATATCAATTAAGACGTTTAATAAATGATCTACTATATTTGTCTACTATTTTACTACCTTCACAATGGTCTGGTTTACAATGCGGTTTTATACGAATGGGAGGAAAAAAAATCAGTGTAACTCCGCGCGTAACTGAGTCAACGTGTAGATCATTCACCACTACGGAGGATGGCATTAACAGGCGGTAAAATTTCATCTGGTGGTGTCAAATTGAGGTCATTTTAGGGTTAAAGCGCTCGGTGTCCGCGCGGGACATGGCCAGCTGCGTGTGGATTCATTAGGGGACAGGGGATCCATTTCAAGGAAAACACTACGGAGACAAGCACCAGGCTAAAGATCCTCTCCATGTCATCCTTAAGGTGCATATTAAGAAGCCTCACTGTATAATCCAACAACAGCACCCCCCACCCCACACACACACACACGCACACCGACACAAAAAATTACTTGAAATTTCTAAGTCAACCCTCTGTGTTGACACACTCGCAGGACTTATCTGGGCCCTTGTTGCCCTGAGGTTTGCCTCTCTCTCTCTATGCAAGCCTGTTGCCCGATACGGAGAGTTGTATTGTTGGTTTAATTCCTTCAAAAAGATCACTGATATGAAACGAGTTTTAAATCCTCTTAGTGACCTTAAACACTCCTGGAGAAACAATTGTCCCTGAACCACGGGGACAAATAAAATCGACTTAATCTTGTTTGTAACTTTGTTCTTTCGGTGGCCCTTCTCCGGCAGGCTATTTTAGATTATGCAAATGAACACGACTATGTGAAGAGGCTCGGTTAGATCTAGATCACAGGCGAGGTAAGCACACTGAGGGAAACCAGCATTCTTTTCTTTACATTCGGGGTGTGCCGATTTAAATAGAAGTAGGGCAGGCTATTTAGGTTAAAGCCGTACCCTTTAACTATGTAGCCTATGTATAGTAAACAGTTAATATACCATCTTCCACATGTTATATAGGATGGAGGCTGGTACGTTTGTTATATGTTATAAATACATTTTTATTTACATAAGTTAATTGTAATGTGACTGATTCACCTTTGCTTTCCTTGTACGGAAGGCGAGGAGGACTTAAGCTTGCTGAACTCTCTCTGACCTCCGACTGAAATGTGACTAGCGTTTCACAAAGTTGGAGTGAGCAACTCAAATACTTACAAAAGTTTCACGACTAACTGTAAATTCTTCAGCTCCAAAGCCTTATTTTCCCCTCCACCGACTCTCGGAGACTGGTGTCAGAGGGTTAGTCGGGGAGGGGCGGGAGGGAGAATGGAGGGAATAGAACATGTTACTGTGGCTTTCTCCTTGGCGCTATCGGCTAACGGAAGCCGTGCAGAGCGCCCGTCAGATGCGCAGCCCTCCAGCGCCACCTGGCGGAGGAGACTCATACCGGGCGACGAAACGCGCAATATAAAATGGGGGCACGAAACATACAGAACGATTACTATAGAATTACTATATAATTATTATAATAACACTACACAGGGGTTATATTTTCTGTTTATAATGTATATAATTTCGAAATACCAAATGTAATTCATCTACATATAACCATGGCAGTAAAATATGAAAGTAGCCTGTATCTTTTTTTAAATACGCCTACATTACAGTAACTAATAAATAATACAGTTTTTCTTTTTTTCTTTATTTACTGTTTATTGTTTATTTTCGATCTTTATTTATATGTACTAAACATAGCTAGACATTGTTTATAAATGGGATATTTGAGATTATACAGGTTTAAAAGCGAACCATTAGGCCTATTAGACATTTATTTCTATTTTAAGTTGGACTTTAAAGTTGTCAATAGGGTTGGATTTTTATTGTGTCGATAAACATCCGACAAGTCAAAGCAACGTTAAGCATTTAAACCACTATTGCAAGGCCGTGGTTGATAAAATGAAATTGTAGCCTCTAGGAATTATGACATGACCATAAAATATGTCAAGATATTGAAAATAGCTTAAACAGATCTACAACATACTCTAAACGATGTAGCCTTAACGAAAAAAAAAGCACCTCGCCGATTATACCCAACAAATAATTCGGACCGTTATGGTTTGGAAAGCTACAGTTTTCATAGTCTTTATATGCCCGTGTTTGTTATCCTGTCCCTTTCTTAAGTAATATGTGGGCAAGTTGTGACATGAAAATGTGTAGGCTATTGTTTGTTATGATAAATTAAAAGTCGAATTATCGATTCCAATCGAAATAAAACTCGACTTTTTACCCGTAGGAGGCCGTACTAGGCATATTTTATTTTTTTATTTGTCCATTCTTAAATATACGCCGTTTGCCAGTAAGCGCAGACAGCGTGGAGTCCTGTCCTGAGAGTTCACTGCCTGCTCCCGCGAGAGTTCCACCATCAGGTCAGAGGATGAATGGCGTGAACGCATATAGGCGGCCAAAGTCTCCCCTAATGAGCTTGCTTGCTGGGTGTTGCTCCCAGAATACCGGCTGTAGGTACATGTGTTAGTAATCTGCAGGCTTTAATCCGCGCGTTTCCACCCTAACACGCCACCAACGCACCACACAGGAGTGCGCAGCCAGGGCCCTGATCTCCTTATCAGCCGCCTCAAAAAAAGGGGGCTTTAAACTATGAATTTTTATTTCGTATTGAATAGGTCCACGTCTGCAGAGGAACCGCATTCAGCCACATTATGGGATGTAATTGAGAGAACTTTAAGTGTAGCCTGGGAAACGGAGAAGTTAATAGCGCTGACCCTCGTGCGTTGCCTCTGTCGCTCATCATTTATCAGGCTTAAGGGGCTTAAACAGCCAGCCCAGACACACCTTTTATTACACATCAAACCCTCTCTGCCTTATCTACATTAGAGCAAATACACGCATCGCTGCCTGTTATGCGGATTTGAAAAATAGAAACACTAAGTTCACTGAGGAAGCGCCCCCCCCCCACCTCCTTCTCTTCCTCCGGTGATCAGAGGGTAAAGAATATGGCTTTAGGCACAGGCGAGATGGATTATTTAACCCTTCATTAAATTGTCTTAATTCACCTCTGAGACGTTGAAAAATGAACATAAATTCTACCCCTGAGTTGTTTGTCCAGTAGAAGGCACAATGGGATATGTCTTATATGAAGAAGTGTTCAATCCGTTCACGGTATTGTTATTATTCAAAATGGAATAATCAAGTATGCGTTACATGAGATGGTGAATAGAGGAGCCCAAGCCTGTCCCAACCCTTCATCCTCAATGCTTGAGGAATGGAGCCTATATCATGTAAATGTGGAAAGCAAAAAAATAAATAAAAAATGTGTCCAGTGTCTAGGATAAATGGAAGAGCATACATATTGGCTACACTTATTTAAAGGGTGGCTTTAAGCCACCGTTTATTTATTATGAAAACGATATAAGAAAGTGCAAAAAGTTGCAGACTATTTCATCTATGACGAGGCTATAAAAAAAGCATAAGCCTATAAACACTCCTTCCCATTGAATGAAGGACGTGACTCTTCAAATGTATAATTATTATTCTAATATATTTGAATAAATATAAATATGTGTTTATATGTCATTTGATTTTAAACAAGGGTTATTGTTCAATAAGTGATTTCCATGTTGCAGGCCTATTTTTGTCTGTACTAATACATAAATAATGCTAATCTATTATAGTGTGAATAGTGTGACGTGTATTTTACAATTGGATTATTACAGTTTTTTTACGGTTCAAACTTGACGGTGGATGTTAAAGTTGTTACTCCGTCCGTCAGCCACTGCGCAGCTGCATTCACACACACAAACACACACGCACACGCACACGCACACACACACACGCACACACACAGCAGCAGGTCTTGATATTCAAGTCACAGCACAGAGTAAACACCACTCTCTTATTCAATAAACATCATCGACAGGGTGATGTAGCCACCCAGCCATTTGCAAATAAGCCAAATTCTCCTGGCGTTTCTGTTGTGGTGCTGTGTGTGTGTGTGTGTGTGTGTGTGTGTATGTGTGTGAAATGTAAAAAAAAAAAGATGTGGGTATGTCGCTTTTTTTACAGGATGCCTTAATTAGATTTGGAATACTGGTTTGTTTAATCAGTGCTGGTCGTATATTGTATTACTATGTTCCTCCCTTTGTATACTCAGAAAGCGTATTGTGGATCTGAAGGCCTGCGTTCCGCACAGGGATTTTATTCTGTTAGACTCGTTGTCAAGTGGCATTAAAATATTTTGACCGATCATTTTTTGCCTTGTTCGTACTTATTTAATGAGTTTCCTGATGTATTAATTCTCATTGAGACTTGAAGCGAAATGCATATTGCGAGCTCATTAGTCATTGCTTCCAGTGCAAAATATCACATGCAAGAACCTCCTAAAAATAACGAAAGTGAAATAACTTTGTATTATTAATCTTTTAGCCTGTCCTCGCAGCATCCCCCCCACCCCAACACACACACACACACACACACACACATGCACACACACACACCAACACACACACGCATGCTGTATGACCACAACCTCTGAACACTCTGAGGGTGATCTGGGGTCTGAGGATTTAAGGATTTAACAACATTACTCACGTCACTTTCAGCATTTGTGCAGTTGTGAGGAATAAAGCAATAAAGTACAGGTACACAAAGACGAGTTGCTTTGTGGAAGTGTGTGTGTGTGTGTGTGTGTGTGTGTGTGTGTGTGTGTGTGTGTGTGTGTGTGTGTGTGTGTGTGTG
>JAOTIX010000111.1:9590872-9601530 GCA_027123715.1 Gaidropsarus macrophthalmus
ACCCCCTCCCCACCCCTGCTCCCTGTCTGTGTCCCGTCCAATGGCCAGACGGTCCTGAGCTTTTGGACAAACCCTGTTCTTCCCCTTTTGTGTCGGAAAAACCTCCGACATCTGAAAACAATCAAATAATCTGGGCACAAAGCGGCTCTTTATGGACGGGCCGCTGGCGGCTCCCCGATGAGCAGGAGGGGGATTAGGGCCGAGGAGGCCGCGAGGGAGAGAGAGACAGCGATGGGAAGGGGGGGTTACACAGCTGAAGAAGGGAGGGCAACACATTGTTATTGGGATTTCATGGGGGAGCGTGTGTGTGTGTGTGTGTGTGTGTGTGTGTGTGTGTGTGTGTGTGTGTATGTGTGTGTATGTTGGAGTGTGTGTAGGCGGTGTTGGGAAAAATGACGGTTCTTCGATGTGAATACTCTCCTAAAGAGTAAGATAAGGAGTCATGGCTGACTCAACGCGATCAGTCACTGAGGCCTCTTGGTTTGATGCGGAGAGCTGCAGCACCCACACTCACTCAGGATTTCAGTTTTTTTCAGCCAGACGAGAAGACGGTGACGGCGTTCACGTGGGTCATTTTCTGATTAAAACAACGGACATGACGCCAGGTGGACAGAAATAGTAACAAGGTGTTGAAATGGAAGAGAAAACGCTTTAGCACTCTTTCTAAGAATTCTTATTTGACGTAAATCAACTTATATTCACTGCAAAAAAACTGCTTTCATTCTTTTTTGTCGTACACACACACACCACGAGGTGGAACATACGGTTCTACCGCGGTTCCTTGCCTGGGTTCATGAGAACGGTAAACAGTCATCTGTGACTTCCTCTCCAACATATTCATTAATCCCCTCTATCCTGTGTGGCTGCATGATGATTACAGGGAAGCCTCGTCAAGCCGCCCAAATAAACATTGCTCAGGCAGCAACAAAGAGCCGTCCACCTCACCCTAAACACAGCTTCCAGCGCCAGATCAGGTTTCAATCAGGCCCACGCACAACACACAAACAATAGGAAGTTAGAGACTCCAGGACACAGAAAAGGCCAACCGGGGCTGTAACCTGTTCTGGTTCCTATTTCTTGAAGCTGAAACATGGAGGAGGAGCAGGGGAAGAGAGGGGGGCTATTCCAGGGCACGAGGTAGTGAATGGCAACAAACTGTAAATTAAGACCCCCTCGTCTCCTTTTTTTTTTTTTTTTTACACTTGAGTATATGAATTTCGTGTATACAATGAAACGCTAAATCTCTCCCCATCTCGCCGCGCTGCTTTCATTTACTTTAACACCCGTACTATCTGTCTCGTGCTGTCGTACATGAACTGTTGACTCTGTGAAATGGTTGGACATTCCTCTGCGGAGTCCAGAACATTACTTTCTCAAATGCACTCCGCTCTGTTTTATGGACACTCGCATAGCTCACATTCTAAACATTGACACAGTTATAACGATCACCAGGAGCACTCTGCACACTTTTTAAAACCCAGGATCTGAGACACAGTATATTTATGAAGTACAATAAGCGCTTCTAATAACACTACACATGTTTGAAGGAAGAAAATGGAACTAATCAAGATGAATGTTCCTGTCCCGTGACCTGCCGTTTCGTTTTTTCTTCTTTTCCTCGAACCCACGGCGTTCTGGACGTTTCGTACGTGGCCCTGCTAGTCGTACTGGTCTCCCTTTGGACCTGACAACCTCGCACATGGTCACAAGCACGGCCCTCTGCGCATGACATGCTGGAGCCCTGGTCATGTGCTCCACTACATCCTTCCTGCTGCCAAATGAAATGAAACGACAACCTACACAAACAAAAACACAACAAAACGTGTCTAAACCAGTCTTTCAGGACTATATCTATAGCGACACTTGGAGTCTGTGTAAACAAACAAACAAACGACGGAGATGGATACATAGACGAACACACAGATAGATTGCAAGAGATAAGAATAATAACAACTACAAACACAAGACAGGAATATATAGAGTGAGAGAGACCAAAACAGACAGAGAAGCACAGGGCGAGAGATCAATACATGTATCCATGTAAGGAGAGAAGAGAGAGAGAGAGAAAGAGAGAGAGAGAGAGAGCGAGAGAGAGAGAGAGAGAGCGAGAGAGAGAGAGAAAAAAATTGAAAAGAAAGAGAGAGCACAGTCAGGCCCGAGGCGTTTGCGTTTCCTCTCTGTGCTGCCGCTACACCTTTCCTGCTCACCACCCTGCAATTAGCGTGCCTAACAGTTGCGAGCTTCCGCGGCGAGGCCCACACTAATAATAGGTGCGCATTGTTGTGCGCGGATGCCATGCTTTTAAAAATCAGCACCTCCTGTTCACACCCCACCGTCACTCTGCCCAGATGGCGGTGAGTCCCCTGACAACATTTGTCTGATGGGCCTCGAAGCAAAATGGATGTTGCGTTGCTGTTTCTTTTGTTTTCCTGCGCCCTACGTGGGGAGAGGCATGCAGAGCTGCAGCAAATCACCGCAGTTCACCGCTCGGAGCAAAACCACAGCCTCGACAAAAAGATGAAAGGGCCAGCGACTCAAACATGTCTAAAGGTTATTATGATTAGTTAAAGGATTTTGTATTGCAACCTTGGGCCAGCACATGGTTTTTTCTGCAGGACAGTACACACACACACACACACACACACACACACACACACACACACACACAGATGTTGAGTTTCCATTTCTGTCATGGCAGCACAAAAGCGGCCTTCACTTCCCCTCTCTCTCTCTTGTGACTGCAGGCTCCTGCTAGGAGCTGGTGATCCAATCACCTGTGTGCAGAGGTCAGGGCCTCATCGTCATTGGACGGCCCGATCAAAGGTTCAGAATAGAATCTACCAGGGGTTCGCGTTTTATATCCTATTTTAGTTTTTCCAATTGTTCATGTAAATTAGCTGAATGCTTTTTTTTTGCATCTTGGCTGTCCAAAAGACAAAACAACTTGTACCAGAATGTGTCATCAAGTGTGGTGAGAAGAGTAGGCCGCCTACACATAGTGCCAGATCCACCACATGTTTGCCAAATGTACAAGTTACAAGTGAACACATTGAGGATTCAGGTTCCAATGTTTCCTGGGGGTGGAAAATAAGCTGAAAGATGAATACAGTAGAGATAATACTCATGGTAGAGAATGGCTGATGGTGGCCATGGTTGAACTTAGTGGGGAGGTGAAGAGAGCCACGATGAGCTCAACATTCTGTGGCCTGATATTCTAATACGCTACAGTACACTGTGTGTGTGTGTGTGTGTGTGTGTGTGTGTGTGTGTGTGTGTGTGTGTGTGTGTGTGTGTGTGTGTGTGTGTGGAAAAACACAGGAAATGCATTTGGCCATCCATTTTTGTGAGATGAGAGAGCAGCCTGACTTCCTGAACTGGAAATACTCTGAAGGATAGAAGTATGCTTGTGAGAAAACAGATTGAGGGGGATTTCTTTTTTTTTTTGCTTGGTTTGGAAGAGACAAAACGTTCTTTTTATTTGAACTTTTGAACTTAATAAGTTGAGCCCTAAACAGTGAGCACACATATATGTTTCAAAATGTATAATACAAAATGTAATCTAAAGTATATGTGGGTCAAATAAAAAAAGAAAGGTTTAAATTATGTATATGTTAGATCCAATGATAATATGCCTACAAAAGCACATCAGGCCGTACAGGGCTTTTTGTCATATTTGAACAAAGCATCTACTGGTGGCCATTGTAATTTTCAGGCCCTTTACTATGGCCATTTTGACCAACAGATTAACAGTCAAAAAACCTATCCAATCAGAGGGGAATGATAGTGTGGCATGAATGTGACAGACCTATGTACATAGCCAATATTGTACAAGTTCGTAACCTACGGCCACGGCCCAAGATCTACCAGAGTCAGGGAAATAAAGAAACTTCTCACAACATACTGTCACTATGACAACCAGGCAGAATCATTTAGCCTGATCTCCAGCCATTCCACAGAGCAGAGACATTTAATAGCATCTAAGTGTTACGCAACCGACATAGATTTGCTCCAGAAGCAGAGCTTTAAACACATTTAATATAAAACGTAATTAAATTATATGGGATACATTATGCCTGGATGAAAGATATACGACAGCAAAGAGGCAGTTGTGAAGGAAAAACACTGGGCAAAAAATACAGAACTTGCCTCTGGACTTGTTCATGAAGAAGGCACACAATTGAACATAGGCCTTCTATGATATAGGCTACCAACAGCATACCTTTCTCATTTAATACAAATATGTGCAAACAGATGGCTCTGGTCAACTATATCACATTGAGTATTCATATTTTGTCTTTGTCTCTGGTCACGTCCTTCCTTATTTTGGTCAAAACGAATCCCTGCTGATATAGAGGTAGGCTACATAATATGCCTCTATTACATTAACTGCGTTAATAATGATAGATATTCTGATATGCGTGCACCTAGTGCTTCTTTCTTTTCAGAACGTAACTCATGAGTCGCTGTATAAACGTTATTGAATGAAAACAAACAAGCGAATTTATTAATGGTCGTGCACGTATGTATGACACACTGTGGCGGAGGCTTCCTCCCGGTTATTTCTACATGCTATCACACGGACTCTTCACTCCGCTGTGTATCAATGCGTGATTGAAGGGAAACTTCTTTTGGAAAGTGCACGGACTATTTGGACCTGGCTCTGGAAGCCAACGGCCGTTTTTATGTTGGAATTGTTTAAATGGAACTTAATACGAATTCCAATATGATAATCGTCATGATGGCAAAGCAAATAATGTAACATGAAGCATGATTCTTTCCTAATTGCGTTATATTTTGCTTCCTCGCGGAAGGATCTCATTTTCTCGAGCGAGGGTCGAAACATCCGCCCAGTTTTCCGATGTTTCGTTGCCCCCGAGTTGAAAATGGAGTTCGACCGAACCAGATGTCCGCCAACTACTCTGGGGGAATGTAACTCTTAATATTTTGCCTTATATATTAATATCGATATTGAAAATAATTCGATTTCTCCCCCCGCTGTATACGCTTTACACCACGATACTCGGACACGTTGACGGAGCGAAGCTGCTCTTTTCAAGTGTTGTCCTGGACCTGACTGGCGAATGGATGCTCGACAGCCAGCCATAAATAACCTGCCAAACGCCGTGTTCAGTTTGTAAATTTTGTAAGGATCTTTATTCACTTTTGAAAACAACGGAGTCGTGTCGCTCAAGAGGACGATGCAGATGTACAATCTGTTGTGGTCGGATTTTACTTCAAGGGAAGACAAAATGAATCATCGGTTGTCATTCCTCCTCGCAATTTAGTTCCAGCCAGGAGGCTAGGCTAGCTACTTGGTGTTCAGAGGAGCGTTCAGTGTTGCATGCTCCATTGTACAACATTTCCCTTTATCCATTATAGGGTGATTTTCATGTGGAAGAAAATGGTGATATTTGTGGTGTATTATCCCGCCGTCACTGCGTCGTCGATGCTATTGCAAGAATTTGGATCCCCGTGAGAAAAAATGAGCGAAGATTCGACAAATCCTAACAACGAGTGAGTACTTGGCTTCATTTACCATGTTCCCTCAGATTGCTGCAATGATAACAGGTATCTGAACGCTTTGGATGAGCTCTCCAGGTCTCTCACTGCTTTGCCTTATCTGTTGTCCTGGCTATCTAGATAAATAACTCAATGACAGCGTAATTTTTTGTGGCGCTGTTCATTTTAGGCACATCTCAAATAAACCAATGCACATGATAGCACATGTCCATTGCCTATTTGAACAAATCTGCAATGATATTCTCCTTACTTTGTGTGATAATGCTCTGTAATAATTGCATAGGTATATACGTAGTAAGTCTAGCAACCTGTCAGAAATTAGGAGTGAATACCAAACTAATAACTAGTCAACTTTTCATTATTCTAGTATATTTTTTTATAATACAGTTCAAATAATAGCCTTGCCCTGAATAGGTATACACATTTATTGTAATATAGTTTCCATTTCAAACAGAATAGGTTCCTTAATTGTATTTTAGTCTAGTTGTAGTCAGATTTTTGTGCTAGGAGTGAATAACAGTATTCCTATAATCATTGCGATACACAGGTGACTATATTCCGTGTTAATTAATCATAAATGCAAATACGTCATTTTCCATAACATTTGACCATATAGGCTACATCCATTCGACTAAAATGGTTCCACAAACATTGTCACTTGCATATGAAGTTATCGCCATTCAGTTCAAATATGTGTCCAGTGAAACCGTTTCCTCCTATTCATTGCTGCATTTTCAGCGTTCAAAAAGATTGCAATTTTTATCAATCACATTAATTTGCATATCACAATCCCCATTCATAAAAAATGATTAAAAAAGGGTTGTTGACATCTAAACTCCTTGAATGAACATACAGTGTGTGACAGAAGTAATATAATCATATATGCTTTATTTGCATCGGATAGGATAGTTTTATAATCTAATTCGTGTTGTTTTAAGGGGCAGCTCTCTCGCGTGCGCTTGTTGACAGTCAGTGAGGAGGTGCTGCGGTCACGTGACGCCCTCCATTCATAAAGTACCTGCCCGCCCATTCACAGCACACTGCACTGGTTCGCATTGCGCTGTCGCAATAAATACACAATATTCCTTGCGTCGTTTGTGAAATAATACGAATATAATAACAACTAACGTGCGTTGGGGGGTTTATGATATATCTGTCTCATGGTATGAAGTCTTTGGAGACGCAGTTATATATCGGGGCCCAGAGAGGAAGTCTATTCATTTCATAGCGTTGACATTGTCATGGTTTAATCTCCACCTACTTCTGCCTCCTTATGTTACTCTATCGCTCATACGATCATGGGGTTAATGAAGCTAAGCTAAGGACCTGTTGTGCGTATTCAAGATGTATATTAGTCCATTTAAAATGGACACAAAACTGTTATAAATACGGGTTGCTTTCGTGATGTGTTTTTTGGAGGCTACATGATGTCTGCAACCAAGATGGCTAACGCGATGGAAGCACCGCTGCAATGCATTCACGCTTCCTATAGTTGCATATTGTGAAGCGATATATTGCTTTTTTATGTTGTACTGCTGAGTGAGCTCAGCTGATATTTCCATAACTAGAATGGCTTCCTTTGACAAAATGCTTAAGTTGTATTTTATTTATTTTACTGTGACTGAGGATCACACATTCTAATGCTACGTTGGAATCATTGTCCAAATCTAAAGAGGCAGAAATAGATTTAATTTTTATCACAGCAATCCCCCATAAAAAACATTTCTTTGTCGCTCCTCCTCATCTCATCGTTGCCTATTCTTGAACTTGTCTGTGATTGATATGTTGTAAACCAAGCACAGCCATTTTGAACATGTAGTCCTGTAGCTTAAAGCTTTTTTTTGCATTTGATGTTGGTTGGTGTTAAGAAAATGAAACATTGTACTAACCTTAGGGTGGGGACATGCACTATGATGGAAAATTGGTTATTTATTTATTTTTAAAAATCAGTGTTCTGCTCTGCTCACACAAACCAAACTGCCTTTGTACGCTACTGGCAAACGTTTTGAATCAATCGTTTATATTCGATTATTTTACCCCATCTGTGTTGATTTGACTATAAAATAAATTCAGGTCTCATTCATCCTCTCTCACATTATAACGATAATTTATGAAATCGTATCACTAAAAGAAGTCTCTGCACCATTATTTAATGTGGCTTGCTGAGAAACTTTTCCATTGTAACCACCAGCATCCGTTGTAGATCTGTGAAAAACATAGCCCAAGGCCTCATCGGTCCAGATTCCTCCAGCGCGCTGCAGTCGTTGTCAGGTGACTCCTGGCTGATTTCTCACCGTCTGTGTCCTGTTCCTATCTGGTGTGATTGATTTGACAGCTCAGCGCATTGTCTTCCGCTGTGGCTGCTGTGATCTTATCACCTGAGGCCAGTTTCTGTGCGCCCTCCCCCCTGCTGCAGAGCTTCCCAAACATTCCTCCCCAAACTTCCCCCCGATCAGCCCCCCCCGTCCCGCCCCTACAACGACAATGGCAGACAGATACTTTACCTCTTGAGACTCGCGCTTTACGACTCGGGTAATTGTCTATGTCCTGTGGCCCTTATGTGAGACTAAATCATTTCCTGGATGTGTTTATGGACGCTTGTATTTTTTTTGTGGGTGCCATTTGGTGAACATTACAAACTTGAATGCTTTGCATTGCATCATGCTCTAAGCTATAGGCAAATGGTTGGAGAAAACAAAGCCAGCTGAGGCATACACATTTAGTAAATTTCTTTAGCCAAGAGATGGACTTTGACTGCACAGGACTGTGTTGGAACTGATTAAGTTCACTTGCCATTAAACAACTTCTTCTTGTAATTTATTTTAATTGCTTCGACTTTGTATAGCCTATTTTCTTGGTTGGTACGGTCTGGTAGATAGTAGTGGTTTGTTATTTGCTGGAAAGAACACAGTATGTAGGGCTTGTTATCGCAAAAGAGTTCTTGAGGTACGACGGTTTAATTCGGCGTCCTATATTGCTCAGAGACCTTTCTTCAAACACAAAGGATTGCAGCACACATGTGCAGGATGTGGTTCCCATAAATGCTTTTGCAGAGTGTTCATTAATAATCCGGTGTTTCCTCCATAAGACACCATTGTATTGGTCACATGATTAATGTCAACAATTCTCTATAAAAGCAGAGGTCTTGGACGGCCTGAAAGCATAACAAGCCAACAAACTGAACAGGCCTTTTATGCATGCTGTGGACTGTTCCATTCCCATGGCCAGCGCTGGGCCGGGACCCTGTGTATTTTAAACCTGAGCCACTTCCCTCTTTATAATTTTCATTTCCTCTTCGAGTATTTTAGGAGCAGACATACACTGTTATAAATGTCAGCAGTGTGTTTAGTTCATATCACTTTTATTTAAAAAATGATCAAATACTAGTTTTGGGCCTATTCTACCTCTGGGCAGTGGAGGGTTAGGCTGACCTAAAACCCTTTTATCCCCGTTTATCTTGCCACCAAGTAGCAGAGATTGTCTTTTTGTTTTGCTATCAGCCCCTCGCAAGAAGGTCCTCTGATGTTCACAGACCCGATCCCAATGCCTTTCAAGAAGTGCTTTTAGGACTAAGTGTCTGAGTTGTGGATATTGTTTGCAGTCGTGCAGCATGCGGGAGCATGAAAGCCGGGCTTGTTGTGAGCCCTCTGTTGCAGCTGGCCCTGACACCGTTCTTTCCTGGGAGGCCACAGACATAAAAGCACCCAGCTGTAAATCCTAAACCTTGTGCCTTTGATTGAGTTTCCAAACTCTTTGTGTGTGTGTCGGGTATTTCGACGAGGAACAAGTTTTTGCACCAGATCCCAGCTTTAGTATTTTTTTGGGGGGAAAATGTAAATAACAAGTTGCATTGAATCCATGAAAGTACAGTCATTTACGACTATGTAGATATTTGTCATTGGCTGGAAATTTCACGAACCGCAACAAGGTTCTAGAGATCCTTACCGGAGTTGAGCGCACCAATCAGCAACTTTCCCAGTAGGGGAACCCAGGAGATGTTTCTGGTGGACTGCTACTGGGCCTGTAGGGCCGTGTTGCTTCACGCGTCTCTTTCCAGCGCTCCAGAGCTCGTGACGATGTAGGTGACCGCATCACTCGTTGCCACTTGTGCAATGGCTGCGCTTTTTTCCCCGATTTGAGTTTTTAATCAACAACAGGGCCTTCCGTGATCGTTTCTGATTTGTTTCACAGGCGCTTCCCCTCCCGGTCGGGGACCATCACCACGGTTTGGCATTTTTTTTTTCCTCTTCCCAGCTTCGGTGGTTTCTTTCCCACCCCATCCAGCAGCCAGGCAGTCTCTGCAGTAACTATGACGATTAGCCCAGCACCCAAGGGACTACTTTCACATCAAAGCCGACCAGAGACGCCGTAGCCGGCCACATTTGCGGCTCTCGTTTTTTTTTTTTTTTTGTATTTTCTGTAATGGCAAACGCAAGGTTTTAATTTTCTAAATACTTGCGGTGTGAATTAAGATCATCTCGGTATGTGGTTTTGATGGATGTTTGGGAATGGTTTCTGTTGTTTGATACGCATGTGGCTTTCATGTGATTTATGGCACGTCGTGGCTCGGTGTCACCCGGAACATTGTTGTGCGGGTTGAAGGCCCGACCGGGTAACAGACAGGTTGATAAGCATCTGCCTGTGGCAGAAAATCTGGGCTTTTTCAGACGGAGGTCCGACATTTATGACGCTGGTTCTGGCATCTCTCCCGATGTGCTGAGCTTCAGGGTCACCTAGGCCTTCCAGTGAACCGAAGTCACGACGGAGAACCAGCAAAAGGCCTCGTCGTTCGCTTTGAACTCTGAACACACGATTGCATTTCTATAAACAACAGGAAGTTTTCATCTAGCGTGCGCTGCAGCAGCAGATCTGGCTGCTCCCCATCCCCCTCCCTCTAGAGTCTGTTGGTAGCTCAGCCGAATGTTCTTGTGAGGGAGATGACTCAACACCAGCCTGACGTGTTGAGCAGATAAGGCAAATTTCTCTTTCACTTCGTTCTATGGCCAAAATAATGGTTCAAACGACGGCCAATCGTAGCGGTTCGGTGACGCTTGCTGTCATCCCAACATCACTATTAAACTACCGCCCTATCTCCAATCTGCCCTTCCTGTCCAAGGTACTGGAAAGAGTGGTAGCCT
>JAOTIX010000111.1:9637658-9659716 GCA_027123715.1 Gaidropsarus macrophthalmus
TGGAAGTGCTTGGTGGCTTCTAACTTCACCCCCGTTTGGATCCATAGGAATGTAATGGGCCAAGCTAAATGCTAGCATTGAATACGCTTGAGCGATCAAGTGCATGCACAAAGGCGAGAGAGGTGTGTATCAACTCGTCTAACATCAGGGAAGAACATAGTTCAGTATGGAAAAACGGTGGCGTGTTCCTTTAACATAAAATAGTGTTTTGATTTTGCCGGTTTGTTAATTGTCCTCTCGTGTCTTCTCGACGCGGCACGCCCCTTTCCCTACTCGACCAATCGTGATGAGTTAACTAGCCTACCCCGCTATCCTGCTCCATAGGAATACAGACGAGAGATCAGAACTGTTTAATTCGAGCCGTGAATCCGTGCGGTGTTCTGAAGTTCACCGTGGTTCTGCTCTGCAGGTGATGATGGGCAGCGTGCCGGACCGTGGCGGACGCCCCTCAGAGATAGACGCCCCGCCCCCTGAGATGCCGCCCTGGCAGAAAAGACAGGAGGGTGGAGGTGGAGGTTGGAGAGGGGGAGGAGGTGGTAAATGGAGAGGAGGAGGAGGTGGTGGAGGAGGTTGGAACCATGGTGGACATGGAGGGAAGAGAGGGAGATACCGGCACTAATTGTATAATTACGTTGCCTTTTTTAACTATTTCTCTAGTGACATCTGGTGGATTTTTTGAATCTTTGATATTTTTTGGAAATTGTCAACAGTACATACATGCAGACTGAATGCTCCACCACCATGTTGAAACGTTGTACTACTGTTGTTATGTTATAAATAAAAAAAAATTAAAAAAGTTTAGGAGTGTTGGTCCAATTGCTCCGTCAGGGGAACCGGCAGGGGCAGGGGCACCGCCAGGGGAGCCACAACGGGTTCCGCAAACCCACACCCTTTCCTCGGGTGTGAACACTCGTCCCTGGCAGCGAGTGTCATGGTCCATCTTCTGGCCTGCGCCCGTTCCGTGGGGCCGCAGGCAGATGGGCGGAGCCGGTGCTGATGGCACGCTGCACTCCCAGCTGCCGACTCTGCTGAACACCAAGGCTAACTCCACTGGACTTCCCATCCGGGCTGAAGTCCCCCAGTCTCCACGCCGACGGTGATGGTTGCTCCAGCCGCATCCATCCTGGCAGCGAGGGGGCGATCCTGCCACCGGAGAACCTGGGCATTCTAGCCAGTTTGGCCACCAGGTGGCGGTCAACCACCACCAACGCAGCGCCTCTTATGCGCCGCTGACACAACTGTGCTGCTGACACGCGGTGGTACTGCGCCGCTGAAGCGCTGGACCATCCCTCCGTGTTTCCGTCTTTTCGTTGGACGCGCCCCGGGCAATCCCACTGCCCTGGAGACCCGATCCCACTTCTGAAACCAATGTGGCGCGGCCAAGAGAGACAACACGGTGTCCAGCATTCAACGAATTGTAGTTCTGTGCCCCATACACCGCACAACACCAGAACTACATTTATTCACCACCAGTACCCCCAACCGACAACAGAAACATCAACCCACTGCAACGCGCATGACACTCTCAATAATGGTGACGGACAACATAAACACGCAAATGACATGGAACACACAATAACACATAGCAAACACACAGACACCAAAGCTTTGGACACCTGTGAGTTTGGACAGAGGAATACACGGGTCCTGATTAACGAATGTGCGGAAGAAATACTTCACTAATCTGAGAAATTGAGGCGTGTGAACAAAATGTTGCCATTAACAAATGTAAAATCCGGTCATGGAGCTAGGACATATTTAAGAAATTCTCTAATTTCTCTTTCCTTGCTCTCAATGCCTTGGACCAGTAATTGAATTTACACCGTGGTCATATACTTATTGACCACTAGTGGGCAGTACAGGCAAGTGGATCATCCTTAAGATTCAAACTAAATTTAATGTAAATTTGCAAATATGTATTAGAAAGGATTGTCTACACTTTTTTCCAGGGAGTACAATGTTTTTGTTTGTTTTACATACCTTTTGTTTTGACAATAAACACATTGAATGTGGCTGCAAAACCTTGATTTGGAAATCCCACTTAAGCCTTGCTTTTAAAGTCCACTGCTCTGGACTACAGGAGACGTATGGTTCAATTTCAGTTTAATTAAATGTTATTTGTAAAGCCCTTTATCACCATGACGGCCTCAAAGAGCTTAACAGGGCACCCCCCTATGAACCAAGCCCTGACACGGGCAAAAAAATGGTATGGTCCATGTATGCTAGACTTATTCTACCTCATTATTCTTTAATACTATGACTTTATGGTGCCTTCACGTGCTGTGGGAAATATGATTTTTTCTATTTATGAACTGGAAATTACGAGTGCGTTATGTTCAAGTGCTTTTGTTGTCTGAGTTAAGTTAAACATGGCGGACCCACAGATCCTGACCTGTTAACTTTGGTAAAACCATTTTAGGCTGCCTCATTTATCTGCTACAGCAAGAAGAGTAGTTATCAAAACACAAACGTAAATAATATGCTGTGTATTTTACAGATCATGAATAGTAGAGATTTTTTAAAGGATAAAAGTGATAACTAATATTTCTGTTTTAGCTACATACGTTAGGTCTACCCATATGTGATGCACATAATCTTCCAAAAACAGTGTTGTTGTAATAAAGTAGCCTAGGCCTACTTGAAAAGGTCAAAGGTTATCTCATCTCGGCAACTCGTGTATCAAAATATTCTACGAGTTCGCCAGTGGAAATGACAACGTGAGGGGGCGTTCATGTGCAGCTTTCACGTCGGCTTTTGGTATTTACCATATTTCCCACAGCACATGAAGGCACCATTAGTACTAATAGCTGTAAAGCAATACTAAAACTCTTTGTTGAAGAATGCCCATTTCAACAGTTACCCTGTTGCTCACACACCCAGTTTTATAGTATGGACATTACAGAACATATGACTGCAGTAATGCAGTTATATACCTACATGTTCATAATATGCAGCACAATTACACAAATTGAATGCAGACACAGCATGGATTGAAGATTGTAGCATGTGTGGGAAATAAAACATGGCTGACTAAAGAGATATTGTAACAGCATTTATTGGACAGAGGGAACCCATTTTATCAGCACGATCAACTCTCACATTAGAGAAGTTATAAATATTGGTTTTACAGTTCTACCATGACAAATAAACTGCTCCGCACTTTAAGGTCAGATTGTTGAATACATCACATACTTTTATAAAAAAAAATGTATCAACATGTTTTTGGGATGAAATTCTGCCATCATCTAATTAGAACAACATGGTTTGAACTCGATCGCTTATAAAAGTATCTGTTTTGACCGTCATCTTGAATCTGCTTTGAGTATGTGGACAGTCAAAGCAAAGCACTAACAGTCATGAGCAGTGATCCTCTTACTGTCAGTCAACACAAAACATCTCTTCTGTTAAATAACACCTCCTCACCGCTCGCCATGTTTGCTTTCAAAAGGAGAAAAAAAAACAGAAATAAATATGAATGGTGAAAGGTTACAAAGACTGCCTTGCTATAGGTGAGCCATGGGGTTGGGGATACACAAGGATTCTTTGGTTAACACCTGAGTACAAAGTCGGGAATCCACCGGCACTTCAGCGCTGTACAGCATCGTGTCCACAGCAACACAGGGATTATGAGACATGTGAGATATTGTGATTAACACCATTGTATTCAGCATTATGGTTGTGTGTCAGGTCCATATGTGAGCTCTGGGACCTATACTTAGTATAGACCTTTATAATACAGCGAAATATCCTCCATATATGTGTGACGCCTTCATGATCCGATTCAATAATTAATGACCTTCATTCAGTAACACATTCATCTCGGAAAACCAAACAAAAGCCGGACCCTAAATAAAATAGATCCGGTGGTTTTGAATACAAAAGAAAAAGTCTTTTTTTTTTGTTTTAAATTGCAGTAATTCTATATACAGCTTTTTACCCCAAAAGTGAGTAGAACCTCGCTGCGGAACAGATCCAGGGGGAGGAGCTGGATCTAGGTCCAGTGGGCGGAGTTACAGAAGTGGGCGGAATCACTTGGTCTAGGCTAACCATTGGTGATTGGGTATCTCCACGCACGGGTTATGTGAATGAATGAAATAGTGGTAGTCAATAAGAGTCATTCCTTCCGTATTTGGTGAGAAAGGAAATGTTAGCTCTGGGCTCCTTGCCTTTGATGACCATCCAGAAAACTACTGGGCATGGCAATCATCTTAAGAAAAATACATCAGGATTTCAGCAAAGAAACACTCAACCTACTGCACTACAACTCTACTGAGCCCTTTTGTTGATTCGCTATCTAACAATACAATGACGTATCTGCCAGGACAGAGTATCAATCATGTTGGGCGTGGAAGCTTTGGACAACCGTGAGTTTGGACAGAGGAATACGCGGGTCCTGATTGTGAACGAATGTGCGGAAGAAATACTTCACTAATCTGAGAAATTGAGGCATGTGAACAAAATGTTGCCATTAACAAATGTAAAATCCGGTAATGGACATATTTAAGAAATTCTCTAATTTCTCTTTCCTTGCCTTTCTCAATGCCTTGGATAAGTTATTGTTAAAGAAAAGCAAAGGAGGAGTCAAATATTATATTATTGGCTCATCCAGCTGATGAATGGCCTTCCATCGTGAACTGATGTGTTAGATATAACAAACTTGTCAGACCGACGAAAAATGTCTGTTAAGTAGCCTATGTTAACATTTACGTTTGCTATCGCTGCCCTGCCTGCAGTGCTCCGATCAAACAACACAAAACTGGACCCATGGACCTAGATCCAGCTCCGCCCCCTGGATCTTGTGTTCCGCAGCGAGGCCCACTTGAAAAAAGTGCTGGGCTTCATGTATCATTCAAACTTGTGTCAATAACACGGTGGATTATAATACTGTAAGGGGCGGGGCATATAGCCCGGTGGAGACCAGTCAGGCTGGCCATCAGCGGTCCCTCCTGGTCCAAGTCTTTCGTCTCCGTGAACTCTGCGAGAAGAGGGCCCGTTCCAGGGGCCGGTGGAGCTCAGCCCCGGGCCCCTGGCGGCCTGTGAAGACCCCGCGAGACTTCAGATGAGCCTGGAGTTGCGCAGGAACTCGATGAGCACCTTGTAGATGAAGACGTACTGCGAGATGGTCTGCACCATCATCATCCTCTGCTGACGGAGCATGGTCAGAACTGTGGGGACGTCGAACGCCTGAATGAGAGACAAACAGGTGTGTTACTTTGGTTTGCAGCGTCCCACCGCGTAAGGTCATCGTTTTGTGCCCAGCTCGGCCCTTGCCGCTACCGTCGCCGTGGTTACCTCGTTGTGCTCCAGACAGGCGATCATGATCTCGGAGAGGAGCACCACGCCGGTGCGGCCCACCCCGGCACTGCAGTGCACCAGCACCGGCTGGTTGGCGTTCTTGGGGTCGCTGATGCTGTTGGTGTGTCTCCTCACGGACTGGACCTCCTCCAGGTAGGCTGCGCAACACGGTGGGGGGTGGTATGGAATTAGATTTGTGCCAAAAGTAACAAAAATTGGCCAATTGGCTGAGCTGTGTCAGTCAAAAACTAATTGGCCAGTGGGGACACTCTGCTGAAAAGGCCCGCCCACCTGAGAGGTTTGTGCCAAAATCGCAAACAAAAAGTCAGGGAGCGCAAACGAGATGGAGTTGCAGAGAGATCCGCAGAGGAAACCATACACAAAATAATAGACCAATACTTTACACTATTTGACAAATTATTTGATTGCAAGTTATAAGTTTTATTTTTTAAATGAGTTCTATGTTCTCTCAAATTCCTATTGTGGTTTGACATTTAACAAGTTTTGTTGGTTACTTGTGGCACAAATCTAATTCCATAGGGGAGGGGTTGTATGAATACCGAGCTAGCTTCTAATCAAGACCACTCACTGAGGAAGCCCTTGAAGTCCTCGGGGCAGCCGTGGTCGGGCCAGTCTGTGTACTGCAGGTGCCAGATGGTCCTCTCGTGGCCGGACACCAGGTGCTTGATCTTCAGGCCGGTGGTGGCGTAGCAGCCTGAGTCGGTGCGGAAGCGCGTGGTGATCTTGAAGCGGCCGTACGTCACCGTGTTGTGCCGTGAGCCCAGCCGTGGCCAGTAGCGGAAGCTCTTCTCCCGGCCGCCCTCCTGCACCGCAGGGACAGACCGTGAGTAAAACGCTCACACAACCACCGCCGCCACCATGCCTCAGCCTGGCCCTGCCCACTGCAGTGCATGCCCCTCTCACTACAGTCCACAGGGGACATTTAGCTTCCATCCATCGCGTGATAAAGGTCCACTATGCAAGTTTGGCCATTCTTTCACTGTTTTCTGGGTTTGCGCCGGATTTGGCCTTGCATTTTTCACTACACAGTTCCCCCTGCAGAATATATATTTTACAACAATGTCGTAACAACTTGCTGGCAATGCCCCCCGTCCACTTCGACGCTAGTGATGAGCATTTGTTTACAACGAAGCCTGATCGACTGATCCATGATGAATACAACAATCCCCTTGCTACTCGCTGTTTATAGCTAACCGGCTCCGTGTGTGGGGGTACTGCCGTAAAGCAGTTTGCTGCTTAGCGCGCAATTTCATTCACTGCAAAGGCAGCCTGGAAACTACCACCCTGAGTTAGGAGACCAATCACAGAATGCTCTTCATACGTCATCTGGTATAAGTGATACGATTGGCTATGAATCGCGCTCAAAGCAGCATGGGAATAACCAGGCGCGTTTGATAGACATTCGTAGCGCCCAATAAACGGCTCAAGGCATTCGTAAAACCACGCCTCAAATACGAGAAAATTAACGCATGGTTCCCAGACCACCATCTCATTGAGATGTGGTGGCGTCAGCCAGGCTACTAAGAACGTTGCATAGTTCCTCTTTAAAACGTGCTTGTGCCACATTACTATTTAACTAACCGTGGATGGAGAGGTGTGAAATTATTTTTCATCAATATTATGTTGAGAAGAACAAAATCCTGTCTTTAACGACGCACGTAAACCAACGACGTGTCATCGTTAGCCTTGGGGAGGCTCAACACCTCAGCGTACCTCCTCAGCGGTAACCATGGCGATGATGGAGACGCCCTGCTCCCACACCATCTGCCAGAAGTCCTGGCAGGTGTTGGACAGCGGGCCCTGAGACGCGATGTAGCTCCACTCATGGCCGCTCACCGTCACCTACAGGGCACACACAGACAGCGTCAGGTCCGCTTCTCTGCTACTGACTGGGCCCAAACGACGGGGTCGGGACAGTAGAGGTGAGGGCAAAATGATTGTTTTCCAGGAATCAGTTCTTTCAGTTCCCATCACTTCACAAATCGTTCGTTTGATTCGTTCATTCAGTTCTTTCAGTTTGTTAAAAAAATACGTAAGCAGCAGCAGCAACACTGTGCAAAGGTCTGTACTAGAACTAACGAGACTCGTAATGGTAGATACTTTATTCAAGCAATTGTGATGTAGAACAAAATAAAAAGATCAATATAAAGTGCTTGCATGATATGTAAGTCATTAGTTAACTTATGTGGTGCTGCCTTATTTGTTTACCCATAGCAACGCGGTTGCTACCTGCTGCAATACTCTCATTGGCTGATCCGTTGATGGGAACGTTTTAGACTCAATCGATATAAGGTTGAGGGTAGAAGAAGCTCTGTTCGTTTGTGTCTTTTATATACGTGACAATATTTTTGTTTTGTGTTAAAAAATAATCAGTTCTCATCGTTCACCTTGGGGATTCGTTCTTTCTGACCGAATCGGTCGCGTATATCGCCCATGCACAGTTCAGGCTGTTGCAGTGAACTTGCTCTGAACCGTGACTTCAGTGTACCCCTACTTGTATGCAGTATTTAAGGTATTCTTGCGAAATAACATCTACTCTACTCAGATGAGTGCTTGAAATCTGTTCCTATTATTCCTGATTGTAGCTGATCTACGGTGATGTGTTGGTTTCTATGCCCTTTGACAAAATGGACTCGTAAGTCGCATTGGATAGAAGCGTCTGCCAAACGTCATAATGTAAAAGAAAAAGTAATGCCACTATGTATATTGCAAGAAAAGAAAAATTAAGATTATGATATGCATTTTGTCCTCTGGGTAATGGGGGCGGGACTAGATAAGCTTTGGCTCCTCCCGCTTTCCCTTTCGGTCATGTGTATTGTATCATTGAACAATGATCAACTGTGATGATGATGTTCTATTGTGCATGCCTGAAATAAATAAATAAATAAATACATAAATAAATAAATAGATAAACGCCCTAGATGTAAATGCAGACTACATTCTTGGACCATGTGACGTCCTCTAGACGTGTGTGGGGGACAGGGGGGACGGGCTGCGGTCATCGTGGTCTCACCTTGATGTGCGAGGCGTTGATGTAACCCGTGTTGTTCTCCTTGGTGGGCACCAGCTCCACGCGCGTGTCGTCGTAGGGCAGCACGTCCTGGAAGCGGTTGCGCTCGCTGTTCTCAGGCTGCTGGGCGATGACGCATTCGCACGACGGCCGCCTCTTGAGGATCTGCTCGTACTCGGTGAACACCATGTTCTGTTTCACCCGATGTTCCAGCTCCTTACACTGAGACACACACACACACACACACACAGGGTGATGAGTGGTACGCTGTTTGTACTCATGGGCGGAGCTACACGACCGTTCATAAGTGTGGGTTCACCTGCTCATTTCAGCATTAAACTCCATTAGAACCAGCTTCATGAAATAATGATCTTGAATGCTCTGTGATCGGCACTCTACGAGTGCACGGAAATCAGTCGACGTGCTCAACAACTATGGGAACATTTTAGTGTTCAACCAAAACCATCATTCAAAGTGATTGAGAGAATCCCAAGTGTGCAATATGCGGTCATCAATACATTATAATGGATTATAATCACACTTAGTTGTGTGTGCTAAACCATGAAGTCGTTAACAAAGCATTGTGCTTTATATTTTAGGCTCTTTAAAACTGCCACCTATTATTGTGTTCACAAATAATTTTGCACACTTGGGATTCTCTCAATCACTTTGAATTAGACATTTGGAAATGGTTTTCGTTGAACACTAAAATGTTCCCATAGTTGTTGAGCACATCTCGACTGATTTCCGTGCACTCATAATGATCATAGAGCATTCAAGATCATTATTTCATAAAGCTGGTTATAACGGTGTTTAATGCTGAAATGAGCAGGTGACCCCAAACTTATGAACGGTCGTGTATCTAGGACTGACACCTTGGGTTGGTCGTCCTTACGCTCTATCAGTCCACGTTCTTTATGAACAGGCAGTGTGACTGCATCAGAAGTGGCATCAACACAGAAGAAGAAGAAGAAGACGACCTGCAGTCATGCTAACCAAACTGTGTCCCTTCTGTCGTCCCGTCTAAACAGGACGTATTTTACAATAACTTCCACACACACACACACACACACACAGCACAGCCTGAGCAGAGGGGCCTCACCCTGTCGTCGTTGGAGTCGTCTTCAGGCTCGTCCTTGCCCTCGTCGTGCATGGGCAGCCGGGACAGCGACAGCCCGTTGAGCGCCGCCACCTTCAGGGGGCCCATCTTCTTCACCTCCGACCTCGTCCCGCGCTTCATGCCCTGCCGTGTCAACAGGACCAGACGAGGAAGAGTGATGTCGAGGCGGGGCGGCCCAGGTCTCCCGTGACTCGGGGCGACAGCGAGAACACAGGAAGCGCCGCGGGGAATGCCACCCGACCGGTTCCCCCCCCGCCTCGTCACCCTGGAGGTGTTCCCACCGCATTCCTCACCCGGCCAGGTGTGTCGTGAGCGCCATGCCAACACGGTTTGTGTTATTAAATCCGGCTTCCTGTTTTGCTTAAATGGCCAATATTGTTTACCTCGGTATGGTATATGGTACAATCGGGCATGCCAACTATTTGGTTTTGGAAAATGGAAAATGGAAAATATACGACGAGCATCGTTTGAGCAGATATTCATTCATTCATTTTTGACATATCTGCTGATCACGTGCCTCATCAATGTGTAAGAAATGTGGTCTACTCCTTCACAGTACTACTCACTTACTACTCGAGTGCATCACGAGTTGTGTGATGAGACACAAAGGCCACATTCAGTACGGTGTGGACACTAAGTTCTCTACATTCTCTACACATCTAGTAAAGGGATGAGAACATTCGAGACAAGGGGGGTGTACAGTGCAGGTGGATTCAAGGCTCAACCGGCGGGAGACTGGGATGAGGAGACTCCACTCACCGGAGGGGGCAAGCCTTCGACGGTCTTCCTCACGGCGGGAACGTCAGACACGGGTCTCTTCTTGAGGTCCTTCTTGGCCTTGTCCGCGGCGTGACCGCTCAGGTCTCCCTCTGACACCGAGGGCATGATCCTGGGCTGCCGCAGCTCCGAGAGCAGGCAGCGGGTCTCAACATCCGGGATCAGCGGGTGAGGCTGGTAGGCCAGGGTGCCGGCCGCCGCGGGGTCCAGCGGGAGTAGGTCTACGGGGTAGGCGGGCGGGGGCGCCTGCTCGTGAGCTGTCAGCGAGGAGAGGGACAGCAGGCTGCGATGCGGCCGCTGCTCCGGTAACACGGCCACCGTTGCATCCTGGGTAAACTCTTCAAACTCCTCCTCCTCGCCGCTGCTGTGCACCAGCATGGTGGCGTCCGAGAGAGACTTTTTGTGTCCGTAGCGCGTGTCCTCCTTCACGGTGCCCCCATCTTCCGTCTTGGTTCGTTCCAGGAACACGTTGAGCTGGGAGCCCTGCGGGGGCTGGCTGTGGACGGCGGCGGGGGGCATCGCTATTTCAGCGGCCGAGGAGGACACGGCCCTCTCGTTGAGGCGGAGGCCCTCCAGGCTGTAGCCCAGGCCGGCGATCTCGATGGAGTTGCGCTTGTGGGCGTTGTGTCGCGGGTGTCTGTGCGTCGGCCCCGCCAGCAGCAGGGGCTCCGACACCTCCTGCAGGGAGTGGGCCACGGGCAGGCTGTCCTCCTGGAAGGTCTGCACCGAGTGGTGCACGCGGCGCGTGACGATCAGGTCCGGGTTGCTGCTGCTGACGTAGAGGTGGCGCGAGAGGTCCGGCGTGCTGTTGGCGGGCCGCGGGTGGGCGTAGGGGTACGGCGGCGGCGGCCGGTACACCTGCGTCCGCATGATGTTGGGCGCGGGGTACTCCTGGGCCTGCTGCAGCTGGACGTTAGTGAGCTCCGGCACGCTGACGGCGCCCACCACGGGCCTCCTGTCGGCCGGGTAGGGGTACGGCGAGGGCCCGCCGTGGAAGCTGGAGTGGAGGTGGAAGGGGTGGTGCTGGTGGTGGTGCCCCCCGCCGCCGCCACCGTGCTCCACCCGGATCTCCGGCTGGCTGTACACCAGCGGGTCGGGCCGGCTGTAGGCGTACGAGTTGCCGATGTTGAGGTTCCTCATGGAGTGGCTCTGCTGCCGGTGCTCCGGGGCCCCTGGCGCCGCCACCGCCGCCCCCGGGCCCCGGCCCTTCTGCCGCATCACCGTCTCGTAGTCGGGCGTGGCGCGGTACGACGGCGGGATCAGGGCGCTGTGGCGGTGCGAGGGGATGTAGTCGGGCCGCGTGACGTCGCTGCCCGTGATGGAGGGGTTGGAGGACATGGGCGAGGGCTGCATGTAGTGCTGGGGGTTGGTGAGCGAGCTGGTGCTGTGCGCGCTGTACACGCTGCCGTTACGCAGGCGCCCGCCGCCGTACTCCAGCGGGGAGCGGTCCAGGCTGGTCTGGGAGTGGTAGTAGTAGCCGTTCTGGTTGTTCATGTACAGGTTGTCTGGAGGGGGGCAGAGCAGAGGTGCTTAGTTTGAGGCTGATGGGCCCAGCGGTGGGGGGGCAGGGGGTCGGGGCGTGGCGCCTACCTTGGGACGACGTGTAGGGCTCGGCGAAGTGGCCGTTGTAGTGCATTTGAGGAGGGGGCATCATGAACGGCGGCTTTGGCTGAACCGCAAAAACGGAAAACACCGCAACACAGTGACTTAGAAGACTGGCGCACCAAGGCACTGCAAATACATCTGATTGGGTTTAATGTTGAGCACCATTGTGGGCGACGCTATGTGTTGTGTTTTAGTTAAGGCTGTTTAACCTTACAGGGGTAGTTCGGAATTTTGGACATCGGACATTGTGTTGAAAACATCTCCAATGATAAATAACACACTGGCTCACTTGGAAATGAGGTCCTATGTCCAAAATTCCGAACTACCCCTTTAAGGTTAAGGCTGGTGTGTGAGGGGCCAGGACCTACCAGAGACATCCTGGTGGACGACCTTCGTCTGACCGGGTTCACAACGGTGGGTTGGGATTGGCTGGAAAAGAGAAACGTATAATAATGGTGAAAGGAATAACTCTCACAACGTTGATTAAGCGAAAGGGTTCAGGTTGCTATTTGTGGGAAAGGGGGTTTTTTTTATTAGCGGAGGCGAACTCTGGGTAGAAACGTGGCAGCAGGTTTGGTTCCATGTGTGCTGCTGCCCTGTGGTTGTGGCACGATCAAATAATCTCCACAGGATCCCAGAGGATTCAAAACCCGCCAATGTAATTCTTCCAAAGGAAAGCGATTCTGTTTACACAGGCAGCCCACAAGGGGATTGTCCCGCTGGCTGTGAGCGGCGGCGGGGGGGGGGGGGGGGCACCACTGGAGAGCCCGAGGTGGGTGCTGGCACCTGGTTGCGAGGCGCCACCACCTGGTTGCTAGGCGGTGGCTGAAGCAGTGTTGCTCACCCCGTGTTAGAAGGCAGAGAGGGACGACAGAGCGTTGGAAAGCGAGGGAAGGAAAGAGTGAGTGTGGACTTCTGGGAGGCCTGGGAAGGCGGGGTTTCGCACTCCCCTCTGAAGAGAGAGGAGCAGAGGGGGAGAGGAGTGAGACGACATGCACACCAAGTACACGTGTGCATGCGCTAAAAAGGCGCAGGAGACGGGGGCCGGGGCTGTCCGAGACGTGTGAACACACACACACACACACACACACACACGCACACGCACACGCACACGCACACGCACACGCTTACAGGCTGCTCTTGTTAATCTTGTAGAACTTGTGTCTGGCCAGACACATCCGGCACACATATTTGGAGGTTTCCATGTCCTCCTAGGAAAAGAGAGAGAGAAAAAATTATATTTTGGTTGTCAACGGTTATGTGCAAATGGTGACCATGGCAGCATTGTAGCTCCTGTGAAATACATCTTGGGCGAGGGTGTGTGGCGCGTACAGACGCACATGCTTTGAAGGGAAGGACTGGTAACATAGACCCTCGCAGGAAGGTCTATTTCCAGAACGCAGACGCTCCGTAACATAAAGAGGGGCACTTACGGTCTGGAACTGAACGCTTTCCTCTTTGTTCGCTAGCTCCACTGCGAAGAAGGACTTGTTGTGACTCATGTTGTTAATTTCATTCCACCTACACAACCAATTAGAGAAAGAGGGTGACAAAGAACAGGGAAACAGCATGATGTCATGGTGGTCACACATGTTAACCACAGAGAACCCTCAAAGGGAGTTCACCCACCGTGGGAACGCAGACAATAAAAACATTGAATAAAACACTGCTGGAAAATAAATAGGCCAAACAATAAATTACGCACGGCACTGTGCAGACACAATTACATTACAGGCCAACGCTAAATTAAAAACATGTACTGGGATTCAAATGCTTCAAATGCTTTTCAATGGCTTAACGCAGTCGCTCTTGGGACAGTTTCATGTCTGGGGTAACATCGCAAGACAAAACATCGCCCAAGAATAAGTCTGGGCCGCGTCGCTTAACACGATGCATGTTGGCCGATGTCTTGATGCTTCTAATAAAATCACAGCGTGAGGGAAAATACCTATTATGAGGTTTTACTGAACGTGGCATAAAGAGCAACCAATCGGGTCACTGTATACGCCACTTGCACACCACAGGCGTATAACTTTAAACCGTACTGCCGATTACTTCGGAGACGTACCTGAATACTATTGGTGGCCTGCCGTTTTTGTGCTTGACGAAGATGCCGTCCAGACAGGCTCCAAGGATTATGTCTGTTCCCGAGCCATCCTGTTGGGATTAAGGAGAGGATTTAAACACAATACTGACCCTGAGTCAGATCCAACCTCCTGGACACCGCCTTTAGATTTTCATGAGGTACATATTACCACACCCTTGCCTAAAGGTCAGATTGTCACTGTCCAAATTTAAATCGGTCGTATATTGTACATTGAAAACAAATTAACAAAAACATGTGTTTAAAACATTTAAACATTATTATTAAAACGTTTTCCCCAAGTGTGTCTTTCGGCTTTACATTCAGGTTACCTTGGCCTGATAGCTCTCCTGGCCATACCCCTCCATTTTCTCCACTTCCTGCATGTATAGCATCTCTGCCTCTGGAGCAGGCAGTCCCCTGAGAGGAGAAGACACAACAAAACACCTCCAATTAACGAGGACAATGGCAGGGCCTCACCCACCATACTCAGTCAAGTGACACAGTCTAGTGTCTGAATTGTATGTCACTCGTCTAGCAGGACTAACATCCTGAGATATAGAAAATATGGCCAGCATAGACCAAATCCACTGTACAGTGTTTGATGGATAATGTGAAGAATGCGTTTTGATCATCTAAAACATGAGGCAGGGTGAATGGAAGAGCAGCGAGGGGAATATGAATCCAGCAGACAGAACTACAACGTGATGGAGGAGACAGATGGGGAACATCTGCTCTGGACAAGACGAGACAAATGAGGAAAAGGCGAGCGAACGAAAGCTGGAGGTCCAGGGATGCCAGGCGAGTTCCAGCTGTTGGCTTTATTTTGGGCCTGTCCGTGTATAAATCCAGAGAGTTTATGGACGGGCCGACTAGCACGCACCAGATGATGATGAGAACATCCACAGAAAGGGCCAACTGGCCCGGCTACACTGAGCTACGTCAGAGGGGGGTGCGTTAAGCTCGTGTCTGAGAGACGTGAACGTGACTGGTGTCCTGTCCTTACCGGTAGCTCTGGTAGAGAAGAGCCACCTTCTGCGTGGCCTCCTCCAGCACACGCTCATCCTGGATCCAGCCCTGTAGAGAAACGTTGTATTACAAAGCGCTTTGCAATACAATATCCACAGAGGACTTAAGGTGTAGTAGTATAATAGACGACTTACAATTGGGAACAGCACAAACTTCTGGAGGAACTCCTGCGAGTCGTATCTGTTGAAGTCTCCAAAGTCAGCTTTGGATGAAAAAAAAATGAAAAGGAATTTAACAATAAAACCGGGAAAACTTTTTATATTTTTGTGTTCCGTTGCACCAAATCGTTTACCTACGTTCATAATTACAGCATGCATTTTACTCGAAAAGCGAGCAAATATCTATAAAGAAACCTGCGGTGTATGATGGCAGGGATAATTTTAGGAGTGAAGGGGACCCGTCTGATATGGACGGGCATCGCTTCAACGTCTGAAACCCCAGTGATCCAAAGCGCATTTCTGGCCCTGCTTACAGCTATGCAGAGCATCCTGAGTATCACCCAAGCTCCCAGGTCCACAGCTAACCTTTGGACTGCACTACGCTACCTAGTATAATTAGAATCACACACGCCGTCCAACTTCTACTGCCTGTGACCCCCCCCTCTCCCCTTGTTTGATTCCTTCTGTTTAGTTTCCTTTTCCTGTTCACGTTTTATTTATTTGCCCGCTTTGTTAACAGTCCCAGGTTTAAGATTGATTGTTCCCACTGGTTATGGGTAGACGGTTAGTGGTTTGGGCAATGCGTGTGGGGGTCGGACACTACGACATGACTGTCGCGGTCCATGACCTCAGCCGCCCAGGCTGCGGTAACGCCCGGTGACTCGCATAGCGTCATATCAGTTTGCCAGCCGTGTCTGAGATTCTTCTGGCCGGAGAGCGGCTCAGGAAATGTCCGAGGCTGAGAGCTTGCGCTGTGATTTCACACGCCCACGGCTGGGGTTTATGGGTTGGTTAAGGCTTGAAAGGGACTTGCAGTTGCCTGGTTTAAAGGCAAAAGATACAAACAATCCTAGGTAGTGGCTGAGTTGAGGTTTACACTACAAACCTAGTTGGTGAAACTGAGGAATAATGACAATTGTTCATGTTTTTTTCTGGTGCAATGATTTGCTATGAAGATAAAAGAGAAAAGCATATGTTGACAAATACACTGAACTCCGCCAAGTATAATCCATCAGCTACGTGTCAACAAGCCTGCAGCAGCTCTGGAATAACCACAGCTAGAAAACATTATCAGTAATATGGCAAAGCGTTGAGGCGGTGACCGGGTTCAACATGTGGCATCCCATTTCCAAAACACAATTTATGTGTTGTCTAGGGTGTTATTCTGCTTGCATGTCACATCATGGTTTATGAACAAATACGGTTCCAATTTATGGCATTTATTTGCATACCATGTGGAAATAGGGGTGTGGCACGACTAAAAGGGTACTTTCATTTCAGCAACAATGGTGGTGTTTATCTTCTTCAGTTTGTCTTGCTTTGTTTTTGAACAATTCAGCAGCTTGACAGCTGTGGGATGGTGACCACAGCTTTACACATGAGACACTGCACTTACAAGATGCACTACTCAAGGTTCACATTACCTTGTACTGCCAATCCAGCCAGACGAATAGCTTGTTCTATTGAGCATGGGATTCTTCCCTCCAGAACATCTTTCTTCAGCTGCAGGTAATACTGATATCTAGGATGGAGGATAGAAGACATCCACAAAGATTAGACAACACTGTCAAACACCAACCAATTTGTCTCGTATTCAATTTGCTAGGAAGTGGTGTGAAGCCATTATGAAGTCTGACAGGCGTGAGCAACTGCTTGTATACATTTTAGTTATGAGTCACTCAGAGCGCATTTGCCAATGTCGCAATATGGCTTTGGTATGATATGCAATTCAGACGTAAACACATTTCGTTGGGGTGATTGGCTCAAAAGGTATGCAACAATGACGACAACCTGATATCTAAAACAAATTGCTTTCCCTCCCGAGCTCAGTGTTGCCTTTCACGCACTGGATTTCTTGTATAGATGAATGGTTGTTAATGGAGGTTATTACACAAGTCACAAGTATAATGTCACCAAATGCGGAATTGAATCCAAATCATCGTATGATCTTCAATGCCAGTACTAGAGAGTAAATAGTAGTATTATTTTCTCTTTTGAATACCATGAGGTTTGTTATGACTGATTTGTGTTATAATCTGCCGCCAAACCGTTTGGTAAAATCAACACTAAGATAGAAGGACTAGTGCACAAGAAAATGTCAAGCTGGACCAAAAGCAGTAATGTCATCTTGGTTTTGATTGCCAGAGGGATGCATGGGGGATAAGTCCTTGCCACAGCCTGACCAGGGTGTTCAGAGAGTCAATCTGCTGGTCTCAGGGCCACCTTGGCTAGGATTATAGATGATTTAGAACAAACTGAACATGTTCGACCTGCTGGCTGTGTAGCCATTGAATCTAGTGTTCGCAACTTCCCTAACAGTTATGGAGCGATTACATTCAAATAGCATGGGTTTGTGGCGTTGGAACAACCCATCATTTAAATATATATAAAAATACAAGTTTTTCCACCTTCTGGGCCACATGCGCTGGCTGAAGGGTAAACCAGTTGGCACAACCATGTTCAATTGACTTGTGAGAAGAAGTTATAATCGCTGCATAAGTGATGTACTCCAAGGTACTGTCGATGGGACCTCACCTTGTGATCTCCTGCTGGAGCTGGCCCACACTGGGCACGTAGAAAACCACTCCAAAGTAAACAGTGGGCTCCAGGCCATACTTGTCGAGCTGCTTCTTCAACGGCTTCTCCAGGTCGATCCATCGCTGCTGGTTCTGCTTGTTGTAGTACCAAAGGCTAAAGAATGTTATCTGGGAAGGAGAGATAAAGCCAGCAATGAGTGATATTAACTCTTGTGGATTAATCAGTCACGAATACAAATATGCAGTGAGTTTTTCATCACATCAACAGTCATTTATAGTTATTATCGTTGGAAAACAACTATGGAGCTATCAGCACAGTGGGCTACTGATATTAAATCGTGTTGACAAATGAGACACTTTTCTAGATAATGTCATTCTTCTAAGTCGTAACAGTTGTCTCAATACTCTTGAGAGAGTGACCATGTAAGATTGTGGTTTAACACCCTGTGACCCGGGATGGACAACGTGTTGTGCTCACAGAGCAACACCTCTTTATTCTCTGTCGCGACTGACATGCCAAGACAAACCCGAAACAACCCTTCTCTAATAAATGTGCAAACACTACTAAGTACCACATGACTCCGCGGAGCATGGTATGCACTGGGGAAGCTGAGCAAACAAGCTGATTAAACAAGCAATCCGGTGCATCGTTCCTGAATGCTGGTAGAACAATGCAGTAGTTAAAAGTAGCTGGTCTCATTCAATTACACCATCGTACCTCAGTGGTGAGCTGATGGTATGATATGCTGAGCTCTGCTCTCTAGTAGTGAATATACACATTCACGTGAATGCTTACAATTTGGACCGTAAAATCACGTGACTCACTAATTGTTTCGTGTCTAGTCATGAAACGATACTGGTGCCTGACTAATGTGTTCATGAACAAACAGAAGCATCCTTATCACTGACGTCATTCAGTAGATTAGTGTTCTCAGTATGCAGCGATACGTCCGAAATTGCGGTCGGGATTTGAATGGACGGTGTTGGCCAATTACACATTAGTCGAATTACATCTGAAAAATACATTGGATTAAATAAATGACTTAATGATTGATGGTTAGTCTCATCCGAATCCATGTCAAAGATACCTTTAAGATAGACTTGTGAAATGTGGTGTTTCAGTAAATATGCATACCTCTCTTAACTCCAGTCTCTGTGCAACGGCCTCCAAACATTCCTGTCCAGTACTCTCCACAGAAAGTGTGAACTCAACAAACTCCCTATTGAGCAGCTGAATCCGAGTGACGAGACAACTCTTGCTTGAAACATTATACCTTCGGGTCCTTTTGAGTTTTAAGCCAAATGGCAAGGGCATGTTTCACAATCCCACAATAGAAGAGACTTTTTCAATCCGGTTAGGTTAATCTTGCCGCCGTCTGTCTCTCCAGATACTGCGTTATTAGGAGGGCAGTCTGACATCGGAATCATAATCCACCACAAGACCTGGAAAGAAAATATGAGGACAATTATTTTAAGTGAAACAGTACACACAACTACAAGAACATAAGTACATAATTATAAAACCGACTGAACCAAACTATAACAAGTTGCACGCTTAACAAATACCAGTAGCATACAACACTGTCACATTATTAATCAGTGCATGGTATTTCTGTTCATACATCGTTTAAACATTTAACATTTGAACCTTTATCGCGCTGTCATATAGAATAATAGTCATAAAATAGCATAACCTACGCGATGGCCTTTGTTACAAAAGACAACTAATGGATCAAAAGTAACCAAGCTAAATGGCAATGCATTTGGTCGTGTTAGAAGTGAATCCAGATCCAGTGAATACTCCTATCCTCAGGCTAGACTAAATATGTGGGCTACAACAACCACATTTCAAATCCCTGCTGCTTTCAAAGTATGCTTCCCAAAACTATCACCCTCCACATTATAACAGAAAGGCGTTTTAATGTGACACATTGGCAGAATGTCAAGGCCTTAACAGAAAGTTTGGAAAAAAACATACAGTTGCCTGGTTTAATTGAATATCCAACTTATTCAATGTTTTTAAAACCGTTACATACATCCAAAGTAGCGTTAGCCCATTTAGCTAGTGCTCCAGCAAGTAGACGAAACCCTAAGTAAAGCTGACGTCGCTGGTTGTATCCCAAATAACGTTAACGGTACCGTTGTGTTTTTTGTTCCAATTCTGCTTCGCCTTTGGGCCAGCAACAAACTAGTCGAGAACGCGGATATGATGTGCGCGCCGTGTTGAGAGAACAGCCATCTAAATTCACTAAAGTTCACACACTAGACATGAGCGGTAAACTAGCGCTGTACTCCGTGCTCCATAGTAGCTCTCAGTCAGATAGTTCAGCCAAGTCCCGGGCCTGGCTCCACTTCCTGGGACAGGGGGAGCAACAAGTGGATCCCATCTACATCCGCCACGCCATTGTACCCGCTTGGCCACTGTCGCGAAGTGTTTGAAGAACCATTAACACATTTGCTTAATATGCTTTTACGCACGGTTATTAACAAGGCCCTTCAGTCGAAAGCGTCTATTCTTTCAAGGGCTAATATAAATTGCAGCAGGTTATAGTGCGTTTGTGGCGGCGGAATACGCGGATGGTTTAAATATATGACATCAGACGGCTGGAATGTGAGGCAGTGAAAATGCGAGAAACGAGACAGCTGCATGCAACTGCTGGCCGGTCGGTTTACGTTGAAAGCCTCTCACATTCGCTGTTTATGTCAAGCTGTATACTTTCATACACCGTGTGAAATGAATAAACATGTACCTCTGTAATCAAAGAAAATCTTTTAATTGTCAAACAAAACGCAGACATGTCTTGAGCGCTTCAAGACTCGTTTGTCTTTTAAGTAGCATTTTAATCTGCATTTAACAAATAACATAATTCCATGGTATACGTATAGCAGTACTTTGGGCAACACAATGTTTTGTTTCGTATTGAAAGGCTACATTGTCTAAAACCAGTGTCACACATATCACCTGCTAAATTCTGAGTGCATTTCTATCAACTATTATTTGATATAATGCATTCACTTGTGTCACTGCAAATCATTTGAACATTGCCTGCCTTCTGAGATTTGTATATAAAATACTATAAATGCATGTACAAAAGTAGCTGGAAAGTAACTTCCTAAGACCAACATTCAGTGGAGAACTAAAGAGAATCCTTCATAATCTGAACAAACTAACATAATATTTTCAAAAATGCTACAGAAAATATAATCCATCCCTGTGACTAATTTCTGCCATGGCATACATGTTAACCAAGCAACTATTCATGTATCCACTGCAACTTAAAATTCATCCTCACTGAAAGAGGAACTTGTGTCTCTATGACGCTCGTTCAGGGAGCCTTGATGACTACTTTGAGTAACATGCAAGGACTCAGACAAACTTCTCCCCAGATCCTCCAACTCTTCAGACAGTCCGCCAGGTCCATCTCCCAATGGGTCCAGAGGGAGGGCGTCTCCACTGGCTGAAGCGGTGGATCCATGTGGTTCCGGAGGAAAATCTGCTGTGTCAGTCACGCTGGCTTCCGGATGAGGATGGAGGGTCCCGTCATCGATTCCTGTATAGGTACTGCCATTGTCATTCAACCAATCAGCCACAGTTACTTCATCGAGTTGGAATTCCTCCGGGTTCCGTTTTGTATCTATTGCTGAATCGGCCTGCTCAGGAGAGCTGTGACGTAATGGAATCGATGAAGAAACAGCACTGGTTGGTGAATCACAGTTTGTGCTGAGGGAAGCACACGGGAAGTGGTCAATGGGCTCCTCTTTGGTGTGAGACTGCCTTGACCAAGGTTCAAGACTTGAGGGGTGCTTATGAAGAGGGTGGTTTCGTTCTTTCTCTGCTGCAGGACAGGGGGTAGTGTGACCTGTATCATCAAAGTCCTTGCGCAAAACTTCCAGAAGGTGGCGCATTTTCCCCTTAAAAGTAAGATTAAATTGATCATTCAACAGTGAATCACCAGGTACATTTTCAGTATTTGAAATAACGTCATTTTCACTCACCTCATTAAGCCGACCCCTGTTCTTTTCAATGTAGCGCTCAAACACCCGATCCAAAACCCTGTGAGTAGAAAAACGGCAACTTACATAAACTAACAAAATGCTGTTTCACGAAACAGTGATCTAGAGGCTAGAGCACTAGGTTAGGTTCCTATTTAAAACGTGAATCCACCTACGTCAGAAAAACACCACTTAAGTTGTGAGGTCAAAAGGTATATATAATTTCTGCCTAGCCTGTTCACTAAGATTGTTTGATTGCTCTGCAGGAAACTAACGAGATCATTGGTGTGAGTCACTTTGTCCTTCATCCCACGCATGACCATGTTTTCAGCGAGCACGGAGAGGACATATATTCACAGTCAGTTGTTAATGTGTTCATGTGAGAGAGAGAGAGAGAGAGAGAGAGAGAGAGAGAGAGAGAGAGAGAGAG
>JAOTIX010000111.1:9750779-9761289 GCA_027123715.1 Gaidropsarus macrophthalmus
AAGGGCACTTCAGCCGTGGATATTGAGAGGGGGAACGCTCTGTTCAGTCACCCTCCCCACACACATTTTTTCTCCCTGTGTTCCCGGGAATCGAACCTGCAACCCACCAAGCACATGCAGGTGGGTTGTAGTGCAGGTGTTTACGGACCTGGGCTTGGTGCAGAGCCACCAGCCTCTGTTCGTGGTCCTTCTTGACGTTGTCCAGCTTCTTCATGGCCTGCTTCTCCTGCTGCAGGGCCTTCATGTCGATCCTCTGACCCTCCATCTTGGAGTAGAACTCATCCACCGCCTGTAGGGCAACAACATCAGTCCACACTCTCTGATGGATCAATACGATTATATATTAAGCAATTAACATATATAATTAACACAATGAACAGAAACAAGACAACAACATGGCATATTTGATACACACCTTGTCAAATGAGTCAAACTCTACATGCGGGCTCTTTGCGTTCTGAGCAAAGAGGAACGGATGGAACTCTTCATACCTGCCATGAGAAGATATTTCTGAGCACGTAAACCAACAGCACATCATATTACAACCACACCTTTAGCCGGGCTTACGTGAGCAGTTCTTCGCACGGTTTGCCTGCGACTAAGCTTGGCTTCCTCTCACTTTTTTGAATGATGTAACCCTTAAAGTGAAAACCAAAAGAGAGACTGGTATGCAGATACAAAGATAGACTTTTTAAAAATGTATCCAGATCACGGGCCGTCCGTTATCTTACTTTCCCATTGAAGCTTTCGGTTTTCTCCATGTACGTTTCAGCCATGAGCAGGGCTTCCAGGATCTTAGGTGCTGTTAGAAAGACACAAATTGATGAGGAAGAACCCCTTAAAAGGGAGCAGTGTTTGGGGGTTAGGTGCCTTGCTCAAGGGCACTTCAGCCGTGGATATTGAGAGGGGGGACGCTCTGTTCAGTCACCCTCCCCACCCACATTTTTTCTCCCTCTGGTCCCGGGAATCGAACCTGCAACCCACCGAGCACAAGCCCGGCTCCCTGGCTATTAGGCCACGGCTGCCCTAATACGGTATATGATTGATCTTAGTGTAGTTATCATAACAGCAGCGTGCAACAGTGTATCAGGTAGTGTTAACTGTAATGCTTCAGGTAGGGAGTACTGTCTCATACCTTGAGCGTCTGCTTGACCGTCCACTTTCACTGCCCCCGATAGACCCACTGCTATCAGACAGTGTTCGATCAGAGTTGCACCGTAGGCTGGAGACACAGGAATGGGACATCACACAGTCAATCAGCATAGAGTTCATCTGATTTGGCGAGGATCTATTTCATGTACAGACATTCTGAGGTTGTGATGTACGTGGCTACTCACGAAGGTGCGGGTTAAGGACCCTTTTCACTTGGTCTCCATGCGTTGCTTTGGAGAGGACTTCACTCAGTCTATAAATCAAAAAGGTTTGCTCCATCACGTCAGAACATCCACGTAAAGACACTTTCTAACATACACTCTAGAAAGACAGCTATGGAATGAAGGAGCGCATACTAAATTCACAACCAGTCATTTACATTTTCATCCAAAGAAAACACGTCTGAGTCTGAGAACAGTCAGGCATTCAATTAACATTTATGCAACAACAACAAATGCATCCACATGCTGGACCAACACTTTGGAAAATGCCATGAAAACGTGTGGCAAATATGAAACGATTGGTCATTACCTCTCGAGGCTGATCAGAGGCTCGGGGGGGCGTGCGTTCTCCACCGGGTAGCGCTCCCTCACCGCGATCTTCACATCCTCCACCTCAGCCGTGCGGAATCGCAGCAGGTTAAGGATGGTGTACTCATGGTCCGCCAAGATGATGTTGCCCTGCACAACGTTGGCGAACCGGGCAGCATTTCAGTGAACGACAGAGAACCGAGCGCGTAAGAGCATTTCACGTGTGACCCATGTCGTTTCTCTTTGACAACCATGCATCCTTTGGCAATCGTACCCGGTCGTAGAGTTCCACGATCAAATGGTACGCAGCCTCGTCCGAGCCGAACTGGATGTCAACAATGCGGTCGATTCCGAGCTGCTTCACGTGTGTCAAGCGCCTTGACTTCAGGTGCTTTCGGCACTAAAGCAAAAGAAAAACACAATCTCAATACACTGAACACTTCACGCAAACATACAATAGACGAGGTTTAACTCAAAAGATTGCATCAAACCACAACAGAGACATTTATTTTGACAAAGGATGGATCAGAGCCGTACCTTCATGGCAAAGCCAGAGGGCATGTTGTTTTTTGGCCATTCAAAGTCTGTAGAGTGAATGCGAACTCCAGACTCAACCAAGAGAATAGCTTTAGTGTCAGGCCTGACAAACAGAATCACAATCACAATCACAAGCAGAAAACGATTTAATGCCAAGAAGGGTTTTACACCAACGAGGAATTTAACTTGGGTAATGTGCATAACAAGGTACAAATGGCTGTTGTACATACAGTGCGGTATAAAAATGTAAAACTAATTGGTTGCCATTAAAAGGTGTCCAATTACATGAAGGATATATAACGCAGAGGCCCCAATGTTGTAAAGCCATATCTTAAAGAACATAAATAGGACATTGAGCACACAGTGGGCTAAACCTTACTTTTGCAGGCGGATGAGATACGTCTTAGTGTCGATGTCGTACACATTGTTTACTCTCATGCCAAGGTAGCTGCAAAATAAGTAGAAACATTAGCGTCAAACATTTTCCACAACTTTAATTTTTGAACATATAGTCACACACTGCAGTCCAGGTGTTAGCATACAGTATGAGAACTTACTTGGCATTAATCTCAGCAACAACTGCCCTGATGTCCACGGTATTAAATCTCGTTTTCATTCTGACTTTAGTTCTAGTTGCGATTAGACCGCTTTATCGGAAAGACTTCTATATATTACAAGCAAAGCATAAGGGAAACATTTCAACCCTGCTCAGAACATGCATCAGCAACGCACAGGCTACTACCGCACATGCGTAGTAAGGTCTCTATTACGGAAAGCCTGATGCGACAAAATAGATCATGTCTTACATTGGTGGCATGAACATTTATGAACAGATAATGTAGATTCATGCGCGTAACCGCTTCGCACTACATGAGTCGTTCGTGCAAATCTATATGACAAGGACCACCTCACGTGCATACACACATGCACGTGTATGACACCTGCACGCGGAACCTGCGCAGAGAGTGTCATGATAGTTTTTATTTGTTGAGGTCGGAAAATGGTAAAGATGGCAATTTACACTCGTCCATTGTTGCTAGGGACCCGTCAAAGCTTGTAGTGGGCTTGTGCTACACCAATGGAAATGACACAATGATGCACTACTCAAACTGGCTTATTGGGGTGAAGAACAGGGCATGCATTAGAAATGCATGTAAAACGCCTCACACCGAATGGGACAACAGAGGACATCCCGTCGACATGCAGAAAAAGAACCCGCCGGTCAATCGTAAAGCGTCAGAGCTAGCGGTCGGCATATCCCTGTGGAAGAAAGGTATTTACGATTCTGTGACTATATCGATCATATTACTCTGTATCTGCGTGGGAAAAGAATGGTGAGGCCTACAACACAAAAACACCGCGAAGTCTAACGGATCATCTGCGGGGGGTTTGGTTCATGCATTTGCGCGATTCGTGTGGCGTTTTTTGCGGCGTTGCTCTGCGGTGCTGCGCGGAGTGCACCTCGGGTCAGCGCGGAGGGCGCGGCGTGCTCGGTTACCAGGGCAACGGTCAGCTAACAGGGCTCGCTCGCGGGCCAGGTTATCTCGCGTCGATGTGTGTGCGTGCGTGCGTGTGTGTGTGTGTGCGTGTGTGTTGCGTTTGACGATTCACTCATTTACTCGGCTATTATTAAATGAGCCATAATAGTAATGTGTCGTTGGATAACGGGTAGGATGGATAATCTACGTGTAGACGACAGGAAGCATCGGATATGTGAACTGCAGTCAAGCTAGCTATGCGCTCGGTGCCCATGCGCGTCACTGGCGATGACAGGTCAGAGGACGTCAAACTTTTGGACACAGCCGAAGCTTTCATCGTCTAAATCCGAGATCATTATTTTTTTTGTGTGCAAACGCCCATTGGAACTAACCTGCAAAAAAAAATACTCAACACGTGTGTTTGTTCGTCAGATAAACTTATGGTCAAAATGTTTTTCTTTTCAATTTTGCAGGCTACAAAATAATCAAGAAGATAGGGGAAGGGACATTTTCGGAGGTGGTGAAGACTCAAAGTGTGAAAGATGGAAAGTTCTACGCTTGCAAAACCATGAAGCAAACGATTACCAGGTATGTGCCCGTTTTCCATATTATAATTACTGAAAGACTAGTAAATAATGCCATTACATATGCGTACAGTGCAATGGCACACGCAGCGCACCCTACACATTAAAGCTGCACAATTTTATTTTATTATTATTTTTTTTATTCCAAACATGTAAATGAAAAACAGAAATTATCAAACGGAAAATAATGATTTTACTAAACAATTTTCAATTTGATCTTAGTCTAGAGCAAGCAAACAACCTTCGTGAGGTCCAGGCCATGAAGAGACTCAGCCCACACACCAATATCATTCAGCTGCATGAGCTGATCTTGTAAGCGTTCACCTCTCTGAGTACTTTGTAGTACTGTCAGCTCAGTATGTATGTATTTGTATACCAATGACATGCATATTATATTCTTTAACGTTGCAGTGACAAAGAATCTGGCACTCTGTCCTTGATATGTGAACTGATGGACATGAATATGTATGAATTTATACAAGGTGAGTTTATGTACAGCGTAAACAATTATGTCATCAAATAATCATCTAGTCTAAGAACATGCATTACAATAAATGCCTACATTATACGTATTAACCGAAAGCAAAGCAAAAAGCAGTGTGTAAGTGTGTGACTAATGGTTTTGGTTAATTCTTAAATGAACAAGGTAATTAATCTGAAAAGATATTCTTATCTTCTTAAGTATAATTGGTGTGCCTTCCATAGGTAGACAAACTCCAGTGCCTGAGAACACGATCAAACAATACATGTACCAGCTTTGTAAATCTCTTGAGCATATGCACAGGTGGGTGAAAATGTTGAAACCTTCACACAGTTTGAAATTAAATCTATCTTATCGGTGCATAACAGTTTTCCCCTCCACTATATATATGTATATAACAGGTGCGGCATCTTTCACAGAGATGTGAAGCCAGAAAACATTCTCATTAAAGTAAGTGGCCCACTTACTTTAATGAACTCAAAGCTGATCCAGACGTGTGGCCTGTGTGTGACTGTCCTGTTGCACGTTACTCCCCCCGCAGCAAGACACCCTCAAGCTGGGAGACTTTGGATCCTGCAGGAGTGTGTTCTCCAAACCACCGCACACGGAGTACATCTCCACGCGCTGGTACCGGGCGCCCGAGTGCCTCCTCACAGACGGATACTACAGCCTCAAGATGGACGTCTGGAGCGCCGGCTGCGTGTTCTTCGAGATCTTCAGGTACCTGGGGCCGGATTCACAAAGCATTCTTAAGAACAACAAGGTTCTTAAGTAGTACTTTTGTCTTCACTGTGTTCTTAAGACAACATTTAAGAAGATTTGATATTCATGAAGAATGTCTTATGTTCTTAACCGTCTTCTTAAGTTTTTTCCTAAGATGGAACTTCAGACAAATTCTTGATGAAAAAGTTCTTGAATTTCTTCTCAAGTTTCTTCTTAACTTTAAGATAACCCTTCACCAGTCTTAAAACAGCTGCAGAGTCCTTGCATAACATATCTATATGACATGAATTCATTAATATATTACTTACCCCAAGACTATATGTTAACTAATGTTGTTCATTTAAGCTTGTTATACTAATTTTGTATATGATATAAAGCCTATTTTAACAGAATGTATGAATGAACGGTAGTGTACATTGTATGGAATCAATCAGTGACAGAACCTGATGGAGTAATAATTCATAACAGCCCTGTTTGGTCATCATCAAAGTGACAGGATGGAGTATTTTGTATGGAGTGAATCACAACTCGCATGACGCCCTGATTGAGTAATTCATGACTCCAGCCTGTGTGGTCATGTCATCATCAAAGGCTGTGCATGGATCACAGCGCTTGGAACATTCGATGCCATGGATGACCGCTGATGATTGACAAACCTGTCTTCCAGCTTGAACCCTCTGTTCCCCGGATCCAATGAACTGGACCAGGTCGCCAAGATCCACGACGTACTGGGAACACCGGAAGGCAGCGTCCTGCAGAAGTTCAAGCAGTAAGCTCCATTACTTCAGCAGTAGCTCAGGGGGGTAGAGCGGCTTGTCCAGTAACCGGAAGGTCGTCAGTTCGATCCCCGGCTCCTCCTAGAAGGTAGGGGTTAGGCTCCTCCGCCTAACCCCTACCTGTTCCTGACATGCTGGCTGTTGCCTTGCATGGTTTGACCCGCTGTCGGTGTGTGAATGTGTGTGTGAATGGGTGAATGTGAGGTATTCACTGTAAAGCGCTTTGAGTACAACGTTGTTGTAGAAAAGCGCTGTATAAATACAGTCCATTTACCATTTACTTAGCCCCAATTGTTGCTTGTACTAATTGCGATGCAACAGTTATGACAACAATTGAACATTCCTGTTCCATAGAACAACAATACTTACCAAATTGTACCCACGTCTGTGGTGTGGTAGGTCCCGGGCGATGTGTTTCGACTTCCCCCCTAAAAAGGGCAGTGGTATCTCCCGGCTGATCCCCAACTGCCCGGCGCCGGCCCTGTCCTTGCTGTACCAGATGCTGGCCTACGACCCAGACGAGCGCATCTCTGCACAGACGGCCCTGCAGCACACATACTTCAGGGAGATCAGGTGCAGTCCTGTGCTGTGACCTGTTGGTTTCCCCCTTAAAGGGGTAGTCCCACATTTTTGGAAATCAGACCACATTTCCAAGTTAGCCCGTGTATCATTTGGAGACTTGTGCAACGAGAAGGACCGAATGAAATGTGTTGAAAACATCTCCAATGATCAATAATAACACACTGGCTCACTTGGAAATTACGTCTGATGTCCAAACTTCCGAACTACCCCTTTAATAAGGCGGATTCTGCCATTTTCAATTTAAGATGCATGTTTTACAAACAGTACTGCAAAGGCATCAGTCAGGGTGAAAACATTGACCGAATGTCTTTGGGGGGAAAACAATGGTTACACTAAATGATAATGTAAACACCGCAAAATCTGTCCAATGTGGCTCCTTTCATTCCAGTGAACTAATTTCCCTTCACCTTGGTTTTCCCAGACTGGCAGAGAAGAAAAGTGAAAACCTGTTTCGGACTATTGAGGCGGTGGAGGCAGCGGAGACTGGCAAGATGCCTCATTCTATAGAGCACATCTGGAGGCCAGCCCGAATCGGCAAACAAGTTCGGGGAAGACATTCAAGACAGACCTCTTTATTAAGTGTGAGTCCATCTTTGCCCTTCCTAACTTTAAGATAACCCTTCAGCAGTCTTAAAACAGCTGCAGTGACAAGTCCTTGCTTAACATATCGATATGACATATCTGACATTTATATGAATTCATTAATATATTACTTACCCCAAGACTATATGTTGACCAATGTTGTTCATTTAAGCTTGTTATACTATTTTTTGTATATCATATAAAGCCTAATTTAACTGTTGAAAATGAAATGGGGTTGATGTCGGTGTTGTCGTCCATTTTTTTTTTTTTTTATCCAACGTTATAGACTGTTCAATGTTCAATGTAATGTTCAATGTAGGTTAACAATCTAAGAACTTCTTAGAAAACAAAGAAGTTCTTACGACAATCGACAGTTCTTAAGAACAAAATGGTGAATAGCGTTTAAGAAGATTCTTAGGAACTTCTTATATTTTTTCTTAAGAAGAAAAGTTTTATCTTAAGAAAATGTTGGTGAATCTGGCCCCAGCACTTTAACACGGTTGTCTTCCATCTTATTAGCTGGAATTACACTTGACTTATGACTTGTTTGACCGAAGCCATGAGTCGACTCGCACAAAAATGACTCGGGACTTGCTTGAGACATGAAGCTTAGTAAGACTTGAGACACACGTGTGACTTACTCCCACCTCCGGTCTGCAGCACAGCATAAAGCACGCAGCAGAGCCTCTGATGAGACACAACGTCCCCCACTATGCCGCCGAGTTGCCCAAGATCAACATGGTGGTCCCGGGGCCGCAGGTCACCTACCAAGCCTCCACGGTGCCCCCGCTCACTGGGGTCCACCGGAACTCATTGCCTGCCATCTCCACCAAGAAGTGCCACTCACGGTTGGCCAAGGTAAGACGCGTCAGATGCATGAGTCCGTACACGTCTGAATTCAAGTGCTAACGGAACGCAGTGAGTGGGGCTGGGATGACAGAGACCTGCGGTGTGGTCTGAAGGCCGGGGTATACTTCTTCTCTGCACTCTGATTACTGTAATGTGTAATCCGTGTCCGTTACCACGGAAACCCCTCCAGCCTTCGAAGTTCTCCGTCGGTAAAGTAAACAGGTTGATGTTCACAGTCGCTTGATGCGTGCATACAGCAGATTGTAATTAAAAGGGGATCAAAAATGATTATTAAAAATGAAATGCTTTAAATGTAAATAAACTATTTACAAAGTACTGCAATTTGCCAGTAGTCGTCAAACCGGAAAAGTACTTCCGGAAATGACTTGTTGTTAGAGGACCAATCACAGCCCTCGCCGTCTCCGTTTTCCCTCGACGGAGTGACGGACAGTTAAAAAATATGGGAGAGTATACAGAGGGTCTCCGTACGACGGAGAGGACTCTCCGTGTCCGCGTACAGGAACTTTACGGAGGAGTATATCCCGGCCTTAGTGCAGAGCGTTTGAGCTGCGGTTTCCCTCTCTTTGCAGCCCAGGGATGAGTCACACCGTGCCGGGTTCAAGACCTACTACATGCCACCTCTAGACAGAAAACGCGGGGGCTACTGAGAGAAGGACACGCCACCCCACCGGTATCAGAAATACAACATACAGCCTTTTCTCTTCACAGCCTCGTGAGAGATGAGCGTAGTTGTTTGTTAATGTTATGAACTGCATAAGAAAAGAAGTGAGTTTCAAACAAGCTGATCAGCCTTCGCCTGATTAAGAACAGTAAAACCAAACGTCGGATTGTTTGAACTGAGCTTTTGTACCATGTAACTCACAGTAATCATTTGAATTCAGACAATAACAAACAGGAGAAGAGGTTTTGTTGATATGTTGCAAGGGTATCACGAGTCCAAGTCCAAATTTGTAGTATTATTACTTGGTATCAATGCCAGCAGTTGAACAGTTAATTTGAACTAGGAGCAGCTGCACAGCGAAGGCAGAGCGACACGCTTCACATAGGGAAGCGTTTAAAAAATGGCACTAAAAGTGCTATGTGGTAAATATGCAGGGTTTGGTTGGCAGGTCTACAATCAGCCTACCAGACTACCACATAACCCTCACCCTACCTGTACATGTAGTGCTTTTGAAGCGCATTTCATTTTAACCAAGTGAATACCCTGGAGAAAGAAAAAGTGTGAATCCCAGAGCAATTGACAAAGTTTTTGCGTCCAGAAATACAACGTAGTTGCACAAAATGTAAGATTTTTATGCTTGGGGCATGACCGCCAATTACAGCAGGGGGTGATTCGTCTGATCTAAATTGTTTAGGAAATGTTGCCTGAAAATGTGTCAGGTCTCGTTTGCCTGAGGCGTTGGCTGCAGCAACATTGTTGAGAACATTTAATGAATGAATATTAAATGAAGAATTGTTACGTGTAAAATGTTATCCAAGCTGAACAAAAATGGATTTGATCTGTCGCCTAGATGAATGTATAAAAGGTCCGTTGACTCATCTTGGCAGTAATTGGTCATTAAACGATTATATACGAAACGGTAGGACACACCCTGTTGGTGGCCTACTGCTCCGTAGCACTTCTGATTGTAGATAATAAAACTCTTCACCACTTCTTGGTTCTGCTTTTATTTGTGGCTCGGAAAATGAACCTCAAAATGCTTTCCTAAAAAGCAGTTCTAAGCGGAGGACGTCCTGAAACCCTGGGAGACTTTCATCCATCAGTCTGGATAGTCGCGGTGCTTTACCACCAATTTCCATGGAGGACTAAACATGACATAAGTGTAAATAAATAAATACAGAAATGCTGAAATAGATGAAAGAATAAATAAATGCAGCTGTGTACATACACTCCTAAGTTTGAGAGTCACCTGCTCGTTTCAGCATTAAACGTTATAACCAGCTTCATGAAATAAAGATCATTAAACGTTATAACCAGCTTCATGAAATGAAGATCATTAAACGTTATAACCAGCTTCATGAAATAAAGATCATTAAACGTTATAACCAGCTTCATGAAATAAAGATCATTCAACGTTATAACCAGCTTCATGAAATAAAGATCATTAAACGTTATAACCAGCTTCATGAAATGAAGATCATTAAACGTTATAACCAGCTTCATGAAATAAAGATCATTAAACGTTATAACCAGCTTCATGAAATAAAGATCATT